>NGKH01000012.1:453392-464808 GCA_002162575.1 Sclerotinia glacialis | reverse complement strand
GAATAATATATTCATATTATCATTACTTAAGTCCTTGTTTGATGTTTAGTTATAAACCTATTTTGAAAACCTAGAACATTTCTATATGATCTAAATGGTTATCTTTGTAACACTTTGAGCATTATTATTGTTTCAAATATCGATTCGATAAATAACGATATTATGTCTTTCAAGATACTACAGTTTAACAATTCTGTTACGACCAACTAGGTCACCCTTGACAATACTGATAAAGACAAAGACATCGCTATAAAAGGTATCGAAGACCTTAAGGAAATCATTGTCATCGAAACTTTTAAAGTTGCTTTACCAGACCGATTTACAAGCAATCAATAAAAGCTAGAAACCTTTTTGCTTCAATTTGAGATCTACTTTCAATTTAACCAGGACAAATTCAATTATAATACAAATAAAAGTGTTTGGATCGTTTTCTACCTCAAAAAAGAAGTTGCTAAATGAATCCAATTATATCTCAAAGATTATTTCATCAATTTGAGTAAGCTTAAAAAGCGAATATACCTGATTCAAACCATCTTTGGGAAATTCGAAGGATTCAAAAAAGAAATACAACAAATATTCGGGAATATTAATGAATTATATAATATTGAATCCAAGATCTATAATTTCAAACAAATAGGGTCAGTAATCAAATATATTGTAGAATTCAGGAGGTATATAGATATCATTGAATAGAAAGAGAATACAATAATGAACCATTATCGAAAAGGGCTCAAGCCCGAAATCAGGTTAGAACTAGATCGCAATTGCATTTAGGAAGACCTAAACGAATTAATCGAAGAATCTATTAAAATAGATGAGATGCTTTACAAATATCAAAAGGAACATCGATCTTCCAATTTTCATGGAAACCGAGATCATGGTAAATACTATAAGAATGAAGGAAGACCTTGAGAAAACAGACAATCTTATAGAGAATTAATACAATTAAATATAATGTTCAAAGACAAATTATTTAAGGAAGAGGTAAAACGAAGATGTAAAGATAAGTTATATTTCGAATATAGCAAGTCAGATTATCAAGCCAGAGATTATTGAAACAAAAGATCATTAAAAGAAAGTTATTATAAGAAGTTCGGTAAAGATCAATTCAATGTTATTTTTGTATCCCAATTATATATCTTATATTCAATCGAAGATGATAATTATAAACGAGAGGAATATCAAAAGGAAATCGATATAATGCTTTGAGATCAGAAAGGGTTGAATGTTATAAACCGATATGAATTGAAATGTTTACAAATTCTTTTCCTTTCTTTTAACAAAACAGAATCGAAAGAATTATTATCGGAAAAATAGATAATTGAGCACATTGTTATAAATTGGACAGTTTATTATAATGAAATTTGTAGAATTCATTTATCAAACAAAAAAGCTACAAATTGATTCCTTCAAAGGAAAATAAGAAGAACCTATAAAAAAAGAAAAGCAATCAAAACCTATAAGGAAGGTCAAGCCCAATTGAATATTGTAGGACAAATAGGTCAGATCTATTGTAATACAAGAATAAATGAATAAACAATCCAGGTTATAATAGATTCAAAAACCACAGAAAATTTTATTATATCAGGAATTATAAAGCATTTGGGAGTACAATTTTAAACAAAACGAACCTTATATCAATTGCAATTAATTGATGAATAATTAGCCGGATTGGACAGAAAGATTTCGTAGGAGATTTGTTTGTTGCAGATAAGTATAATCTAATATAAAGAGGTTATTCAGTTCAATGTTGTTCTATTAAGGAATCAACAAATCATTTTGGGAATGCTATGATTGAAAGCATACAACCCCCAGATTGATTGATCATCGGAAACTATATCATTTCCGAAGAAAAGCGATCAACAAGATACACAAAAGCCAGCAAAATTGAACATATATAATAAAGAACTAAAGGCGAACAATACCATTAATATAAAACATCAAATCTAAAATCTTTTATTAACGGCAAAAGAAGATAAACCTTTTATACAAATAAAGAATAAACAGAAGAAATTATTTGAAAACATTTTTGTAACGAAATAAAAAGAAACATTAATATCGGAACAATATTAGAAGTACAAGAAACTATTCGAAGAAAGAAAAGGTTATAAAGCTTTATCAGAACATAAACTATAGGATTACGAAATAGTATTGAAGAAAGGCAAAACATTTTTATTCGGATCAATCTATTCAATATCAACCTTTGATTTAGGGATGTTTAGGGATTATATTGGTGAGGTATTAAAAAAGGAATAGATCAGAGAATCCACCTTACAAATAGCTAGCCCTGTGTTATTTGTATTAAAGAAAGATAATATAAGGAGGTTTTGTATAAACTACTGTAAGCTCAACGATATGACGATCAAAGATCGATACCCATTTCCATTAATTATGGAATTGAGGGATCGATTGGGAAAAGCCAAGATTTTCTCCAAGTTTGATCTATAAAACAGATTTCACCTTATCAGAATAAAGGAAGGTGAAGAATGGAAAACTGTATTCAGAACTCGATACAGATTATACAAATATTAGGTTATGCTATTTGGATTGATAAATGTATTAACAATATATATACATTTAGTTAATAATGTATTAAGGAAATATTTAGATATATACTGTATATACTATCTAAATGATATATTGGTATTCTCAGAAAACGAAGAATAATATATTCAAAATATTCATAAGGTTTTATAATAATTGAAGAAGGCAGATCTTCAATATAAATTTAGCAAATGCAAATTCTATATTATCGAAACAGAATTCCTGGATTATATTATATTCTTTGAAGATCTCAAAATGAGTTCTGACAAAATAAAAGCAATCAAAGAATGGGAATTATCGATGAATATAAAGGAAATACAATCCTTTTTGAGATTCGTCAACTTTTATCGATGATTCATCAAGAACTATTCGAAAATAACCGTTTTAATGATCGAGATCATTAAAAAGAATCAAGGGGAATTTCGATGGACAAAAGCAGTATAAATAGTATTCGAATACTTTAAAGAAACATTTGCGGAAGAACTAGTTCTCAAAGTTTTTGATCCAGAATTACCAATAATTGTAAAGACAGACTCTTCAGATTATATATTAAACGCAATATTCAGCCAATTAAGCTTGAATAAGAAATAGTAATTAATCGTTTATTATTTATACAAATTATCATTAATCAAATTAAATTACGAAATATATAACAAGGAATTGCTAGCGATAGTAAATGTTTTTAGGGAATGAAGAATGTACTTAAAAGGATCGAAATACATAATATAGGTATATACAGATCATAAGAACTTGGTTTATTTCATTATAACGAAGGAATTAAATCGACGGCAGATCCGATAATCGGAAATCATGGCCGTCTACAATTTCAGAATTTCATATATCAAAGGAAACGAAAATGCTAGGGCAGACGCTTTCAATCGAAAACCAGAATACTTACAAAATAAGACACACAAATTGCACGCGATATTAAAATAAGACGGCGATGCTTTAATTCACAATAAACCACAATTCGCTGTCATTTCAGGAATAAATTATAATACTATCAAAGATATCAGAAAAACAGAATATACAATAGATACTACAGCCAAAAGAATCCTAATTATACCAAACAATCTAGAAAAGGGATTCATTATTGAAGATAGGTTCATCTATTTTTATAATAAGTTTTATATACCCTTTAATTTAGCTAAAGATTACATTATAGAATAATATGAGCTATCAGTTTATAGATATCAAAGTATTGCAAGAACCTTTGCCAGAATAAGGAGAGAAGTCTACTTTCCAAAGATGAAGATTATAGTTAAGAATGTAATTGGGAATTGTGATATTTGTATAAGGAATAAAGTTGTCTGGCATGCTTTTTATAATCAGCTCAAAACCCCCGAATTATTTATTCAATCTTGGAAGTCTATTGTTTAGGATTTTGTAATGAAATTATTATTATCCAAGGATTTAGTTATTTAGAAAAAATACGATTCCATATTAATGATAACAAATAGATTAATTAAGTTCGTTTATATAATACTATTCTATGAAATTTGGATAGCAGATGATTTTGCTTATATATTCATATAGAATATAATTAGTATTCATAATGTACCAAATGAGATTATCTCAGATAAGGACAAACTATTCATATTGAAGTTTTGATCTACTTTTATAGTATTGTTTGGAATCAAAAGAAAGCTTTCAACAGCTTTCTATCCACAAACAGATGGCCAGATAGAACGATTAAACCAAATGATGAAAACCTATTTCTGCTGTTATATCAATTACAAACAAAACAATTGGGTTAAATTATTACCCTTGATATAATTCGTATATAATATATCAGAAATAGAAATCACAAAAATAACGTCAATATATACTAACTTTGGGTTCAATCTATTGGTTTACAAATCATTATTGCCGCAAGATACAAATACAAATGAAGTTATAAAAGATATTATGGAAATCAAAAAGCTTTATAAACAATTCTTTTTGGATTTATAGTTTACTGTTTTAAGAACAGTATCGTATTACAATGAATCAAAAAGTATAGGATTTACTTTTAAAGAAGGGGATAAAGTTTATTTTATTCAAAGAAATATACAGACAAAATGATCAAACGATAAATTAGATTATAAGAAATTAGGATCATTCAAAATCGATAAAGTAATAGGACCAATCAATTATAAATTGAAATTATCATATACAATGAATATCCACCTAATATTCTATATCTTACTTTTCAAGAAAGCATTATCAAAAGTATCGAAAGCATCAGACCTGGAAATCGATTCAGTCAATCCAAAGGGAGAATATTATATCGAAGAAATACTAGATTATAAATATATTAATAGGAAAATCAAATATTTAATCAAATGATAAGATTACTCATATTCGGAAAACATTTGGGAATCTAAGAAGAATTTTGGTACACCTGATCTGTTGAAGGAATTTCATTAATATTATCCAGATCTTTTCAAAAAGGATCTGAAAGATTCAAAAAGGAAGAAGGATCGAAATTATTTAAAATATTCGAATTAATATCAACTTATATCGATATACCAACAACCATTTGTTCTTTTCCCTTTTTCTTTTTTATATATTTGTTCTTTAACCTTTCCTTTTTCTTTATTTTATCGAATTCGTTAAAAGATTTGAAACCTTATTGCAATATATAGGAAACCTGTTCACAAAAAATTTCTTCTATATATTCCAAATGAAGCAACTTGGCCAAAGTCTCTTTTTTTTTACAACAAAATTTGTTTTCTTCTTTTTCTAATAACAATCAATCTTTATAATTAGGATCTATTGTATCACATTTCATATTATCAGTTTTAATACAATTATTATATCTTTTCGATTTGGGGATCATTTGATACTCAACCCTTTGAGCTTCACAACGAAAGTATGGCATAACAACAAATTGGTTTTTAAAAGATCGAAAATATAAATCGTAACGATTTGCAATGGTCTTCGTATTTCGAATAGAAAACATATTAAGGAAAAAAAAGGAATTATTTTATTATACTTATTTAGAAATAACAACCTCATTTTATAAAAGCTTGGGATAAACATTAAATTAGAAAAGGAATAATGTTATAAAAATAACAATTGACTTATTTATATAAACTTAGATTATATACAAATCAAATATAATTCGATTATATTAATATACAATTATAATTACCTTAAGATCATATACATATATACCATTAGATTATATAAACAGGAATGCTGGATCACCAAGATCACTAATAATTCAAGATGATCGAGGATCACTGAGGATCATTAATGATCCAAAGTAATCATAAAAACAAAGGTTTATATAAACAAGATGGATTTCCTTTGTATAAAGCTTCATATTCAAAATCAATCATTTAGTATACTTTACTATTAGTTACGAATAATATATTCATATTATCATTACTTAAGTCCTTGTTTGATGTTTAGTTATAAACCTACCTCGAAAGCCTAGAACACTTCCATATGATCTAGACGGCTACCCTCGTAACAGACAGCCTCTTGGCCACACAGAAATGGCTATAGAGTTCTGAACACAAGATAGGTTTAGACTAAACTTCAAGTAGATAATCGATACAATAATATAATAATTGGGTTTGCTATTTTTATAACTATACTATAAAAATAATAATTATTCTTAAACACAAAGCTCTATATTATAATAGAATCCTATCCTTTTATATAGATCTTTATACTCTGGAACATTTAGGACCTCTTAAACTTCTGGACCTAAACCTTTTATGAACCTTACTTTATTATACCTGATATACAAGATCCATCATATAAATAGCTATATCATATTACCTGTTATAATACTATCCCCTTCCTAAACTAATGTTTATCTCAAATATTTATATAATATGGTTTCCCCACTTAGCCCTAGATTTAAATAAATATTGCACTTTCTTCATTATATCTTTTATATAATCTAAAAAATATAAAGAACATATCGAATTAACTTTATTAATCGAGTTTTATAATATTAATATACTTTCGTATATTTATTACAATAAACATTCTTATCATTATATTGTTTCTAAGGAAAGTTCTATTCGTTGCAACGAATATATTTATTATAATCAGAAATATAATGTTTCTGATCCTTTTATTAACAATATAATAAATATTATTCATAAACAAAAACATTTGGATCAAAAATATAAAAGTATTTTATCTAAACTTCTTCATTTAAACAAACAATAATGTTTTTTTTGCAATTGTGTTTCTAAAATACTTTATTATAGCTTTTTTATAATAGATAAATTAAATACTATGGAAAAGCAAGAAAAGTTGGAAAATGAATATATAAAGAAAAAGAAGATCAATACAACAATTATGGCAATTATTCTTAATGATTTTTCCTCTTTCGATTTCCTTGATTATTTGTTATTATCAATATTCAATACAAAGTTTGAGGCTTTATTGGCAAATGTAAATACTTCAGATAGAATGCCTGTAATTTCTCAGAACAATTGAGATCTTTCTTGAGTTCTTATATATTTTCTGAATATAGATAATCCAACTATTTGATCAAATACTTGATTTTGCCTTTGATATATTTATAATCTAATATTGCTTCGATATTATATATGACTTCTGGATTGACTGATTCGATTTCGGTGAATAGCATATTCGGCGCTTTAGGTGATATTGATTCGAATAAGGATATATAGAATATTGAATAAATATTCATAATATTAGGTAATTTCAACTGATAATTGACGGAACTTATTACCTTGTCAATCTTGAATGATCTTAGTTTTCTATAATCTAATTTATTGCTTGATCTTTTTGTATTGATATTATATTATAACAAATAAACTTTATCCCCCTTTTTTAATATTGATTTTATATTACATTTCTTATCAAAATAAATTATTATATATAAGGATATGAATTTTAAATCAAGAGATAATTACTTTTGAAGATTTTTGAGTTGTTCAATTTTAGTAATAATTGATTCGGCATTTGCTTTTTGTGATATCGGAATTCTATATACTTTAAGATTAAAACCAAAGTTAATATATATTAATATAATCTTTATAGTTTCTGTTTTCGATATATTATATATAAATTGAGTTATAAATAATAATTCTATTTAATTATCTTATTGATAATTGATATAATATTTAAGGTATACTTCTATTATTTGATTAATTCTCTTTATTTGATTATTTATTTGTAGATGAAAGGAAGTAGATAGTTTTCTTGTTATTTTTAATAATCCTATAAATGTAATTCAGAATTTGAAGGTAAAGAGTTTGTTTTTATCTGAAATTATTTGATCTGATATTTTATATATATCAATTATATTTTTGAAGAATACAAAAGCTAATTGTTCAATATTCTATAATTCTTTGAATGATATTATATATATGAATTTTGTTAATCTCTTTATTATAATGAATATAAAGTTATATTTAACTTTTATAGTAAGATCTTTAGAAAGTAATAATTTGATCACAAAATCCTATGTAATGGACTTCTATAATTAAGAAGGTATATTTGGTATCTGGAATTGATTATATAAAACATATTGTAATGATTTGTTCCGAATATAGATATTATAATTCCCAACAATTTCTTCAATTATCTTTCTCATTTGTAGAAAGTAATTAATTTCCTTGAACTTTGCAAATGTTTTTATAATCCTTTGATATTTGTATATTGACAATTTGTATTGTTTTATTACAAAAATCTTTATTAGATAACTCGGAATATATATCTTTTTGTAAAAGTAGATCATTCTATTTTCGAATATAAATCTTGATTTTGATTTCTTTAAAATATATATAATTGTTATATTGGTTTTATAATATCTTTGGATTAAAATACGAAGGTATTTATCCTTTAATTTGTATATAGCTATAAATTGTGATGTATTGTAAATTAAAGAATCATTTTGTTTTTTAAATATTATATAGGATTTATAACTTTTGTTTTTTTGATATTTTGGTTTTTGATTTAGAATGTTTGCTTTAGCATTTTCTGTTCTTTTAATATATAAAATTCTGAAATTATATATGATTATGGTTTCTGATTATTTGATTTGTTGTTTATTGAATTATTTTATAATAATGAAATAGATTAAGTTCTTGTAATTTGTAAATATTTGTATTGTATATTTGGATTCTTTCAGATATATTTTTTATTTTCTGAATGTTTTGATTATTGTTAAGAGTTCTTTGTTGTAAATCTTATAGTTTAATTCTGTTAATGATAATTTCTGGGAATAGAATATAATTAATTGCTATTTTCTATTCTTGTGTCACGATTCACCATTAGGATTGGTAGTATTACGATGTTAGCAAACTGGTTAATTAAGGGAGCTTGGTGTAACGATACGGTATTGGAGGCAGCGGCTGCCTGAGGTTTCGTTGGTTGGTAGTTGTAGGTTAAGGCTTTATCAATTGGATTCATTTGGAAGTGAAGTCGTTACTAAATCAAGTAGAATATAAATAAACTAATTGATAACTAAGTTGAGCACGAAGTTCCTAAACTATGAAACTATTCTGATTATATATTAATGAATGTAATTTGGATAACTTGGATAGATTGGTCTATTTAGTCTATTTATCTAATTGGATAGATAGGATAGATTGGTCCATTCAGTCTATTTATCATATAATCCATTATAAGCCTCAAGACACTAATCCTAGGACGATTTATAAAATGAACGTGATTCGTGACACTTGGGCTTTATGCAAAAGCGATCAGGTTTCATCAAATTAGTATATGATCTTGGTCACCTTAAGATTGTATACATATACATTATCAGAAATCATATGATAAGGAGCTTTGGGAGCTTTGAAAGCTTTTAAAGCTCCAGAAGCTTTTAGGAGCTTTAGGGCTCCTCAAAGCTTTTTATATTTATTAATATATAAATAAAATAGTTTTATAATTTAGGAGCTTTATGCTCAATTTAGTTATCAATTAATTATCTACATTCTACTTGATCTAATAATGACTTCACTTCCAAATGAACCTTATTAATAATCAACCAATGAAACCTCAAGCAACTATTGTCTCCAATATAATATCGTTACACTTTGAACATTGTTTCGATTAAAATTATATCAATTACAATAGATTCTTTTCAACAATCTATCGAACCAGTTTCCTTCTCCTCCATCAAAGCTTTAGGACAGGCTGTTATCAATATAAAGGCAAGACAAACAATCCAAGTATTTACCCTTGATTTATTTCATAAAGATTATAACAAACATCAAGTTTTTATTATATAAATTGATCTTTACTACAATTTTAATGAATACCTCTTCGTGACACAAATACAAAGGATCTTATAATTAATCTCGTTCTTCCAAAGAATTGTATTTAATTAGATCGAATCTTTCTTCAATAATTTAATGATCAAAACTATCAACAATCAACTTAATGAAAATATGAAATCTGAGACACATCGTCTTTTTGATATTTACAAATCATTTCGATAAGGTTTCGACAAGGTTTTCAAGGAAGTTGATTTTGATCATATAACTAAGAGAGCATTACAACAATTTAAACAAATAAAATCAATCATAGCCTATATTGCTAAGTTCCAACAATACACCAAATATATCATATAAAATGATAATTACCTAAGATCCTAATTCTATAAAGGACTCAAAGACATCATCAAGGATAAACTAATAAAAGCTCTAAAACCACCAAATTTTTCTGAATTAATCGAAATCTTTATTCTAATCAACAATCGTTTCTATAAAAGACAAATGAAGAAAAAGGGAATCATTTAAGAAAATAGAAAATTTTCTAAACCTTAATATCAGAACAAACATTACAATACCAATGACCCAATGAAATTGAATAAAATTGAATACCGATATAAACCAAACAGACTTAACATTGAAGAAAAGAAAAGATATAGAGAGAATAATCTATATTTCATCTATAAAAAGAATAAATATATATCTCGAAACTATAATTAGAAAAAACTATTCATTACAAAAGATAAAAAACAAATAAGATTTGGAAATAAAAAATAAAGATCCTGAAAAGTAAACATATTAAAAGATAACTTTTGCGAAATTGAATTGTTAGAAAAAGAATTATCTCAATCATATCCAAAACAATTCAGAGAATTAGGATTGGTCATTCTATATACAAAGATAGAACTATCCGGAAATACCGACAAAGAAGTCAAGCTAACAGATAACCACAAATTAATCAAATTACTCGAAAAGGAAAGATCTATTGAAGGATTCGAAGATAATCAATAAATCAACGAAATCTATTTAAGACCTTAAGAAGACGAATTATAGTATCTGATCAATTATCTCAATAAAAAAACAAACATAACGTTATCACAAAGAATAAAAATTTGATTTTGTAGAAAAATATCAGATTTATAATCATCCAACTGTTACGAGGGTAGCCGTCTAGATCACGTGGAAGTGTTCTAGGCTCTCGAGGTAGGTTTATAACTAAACGTCAAGCAAGGACTTAAGTAGTGACAATATGAATATGCTATTCGTAATTAATAGTAGAGTATACTAAATGATTGATTTTGAGCACGAAGCTTTATATTTAATGAAATCCCATTCCTTATATAGATCTTCGCTTCTTGGTCGAATATCAGCTTCGATATTCGATCTCATCGAATATCGATCTTCGATATATTATATAATATATGCCTGAAGCTTTCTTGTTTATGTATTCTGATGGTATATATATCTACAATCCTCAAATGATCATGATCATATACTAATATGATCAAATCGTATCTTATTTGCATATGGCCTTAGTTTATATAAATAAGTCAATTATTACCTTTGTAATACTATCTCCTTCTTAGTTTAACGTTTGTCCCAAGTGTTTATAATAATATATTCCTATTTCAATTGATTTTAAATGAATATAATGTTTCCTTCACTATGTTTATTAA
>NGKH01000012.1:427908-453243 GCA_002162575.1 Sclerotinia glacialis | reverse complement strand
GTAATATTTATGATTTATAAGTTCATCGAACAGTAGCAAAAGCATTTGTATTAACAAAAAGAAGAGATAATAACCAAGATTCTTTGGTTATACAAACAACAGGAATTCCTTAGGAATCATGAAAAGGAAATGATTCATTGTAAGCTCTGTATGTTGAAAGAGTTTGATTTGATTGAGGAAAATGAAAGGTTAGAAAAAGAAAAATTGGAAAAGGAGTATATAGATAAGGAATTTATCGATGTTGTTGCAAATGTTCCTAATAATTCTTCTTTTTTCGATTTCTTCGACCCTTTGTTGCCTTCTTTATTTGATTTTGAGTTCGAGGCTTTATTGGCAGATATAGGTACTTCAAATAGAATATCTGTAACTTCCTAGGGCAATTGAGGTCTTTCTTGAGTTCCTATATATTTTCCGAATATAAGTAATTTAACTATTTGATCAAATATTTGACTTTGTTTCTGATATATTTACAATCTAGTATTATTTCAATATTGTATATAATATTAGAGTTAATTGATTCGATTTCTATTGTTGGTATATCAAGTATTCCTAATGATGTTTTCTTAAAGAATAAGATATGAAATACTGGATGGATATTAATTGTATATAATAGTTTCAATTTGTAATTGATTGATTCTATTACCTTATCGATTTTGAATGATCTTAGTTTCTTATAATCTAATTTATCGTTTGATCGTTTTGTCTGTATATTTCTTCGAATAAGATAAACTTTATCCCTCTTTTTAAAAGT
Organism: Sclerotinia glacialis; assembly: GCA_002162575.1. Lineage (NCBI taxonomy): Eukaryota > Fungi > Ascomycota > Leotiomycetes > Helotiales > Sclerotiniaceae > Sclerotinia > Sclerotinia glacialis. The sequence goes on along the minus strand of NGKH01000012.1, from coordinate 452,492 downwards.
AAATCCTATATTACAAGATTTATTATAATACAATGTTGTTCTTAAAACAATAAACTGTAAATCCAAAGAGAGTTGTTCTTGAAACTCTTTGATTTCTGTGATATCTTTTATGATTTCGTTTACATTCGCATCTTGCAACAATAATGATTTATAAGCCAATAAGTTGAACTCAAAGTTAGTATATATTAGCATTACTTTTGTAATTTCTATTTCTAATATATTATATACAAATTATATCAAAAGTAATAATTTAATCCAATTGTCTTATTTGTAATTGATATAATAACGAAGATAAACTTTTATTGTTTGATTTAATCGTTCTGTTTGGCCATCTATTTGTGGATGGAAAACGATTGAAAGCTTTCTTTTGATTCCAAACAATATTATAAAAATAGACCAAAACTTTGATATAAATAATTTGTCCTTATTTGAAATAATCTCATTTGATATATTATGAATATTGATTATATTCTTTATAAATATATAAACAAGATCATCTGCTGTCCAAGTTTCACAAAATAATATTATATAAACGAATTTGGTGTTACGAGGGTAGCCGTCTAGATCACGTGGAAGTGTTTTAAGCTATCGAGGTAGATTTATAACTAGATGTCAAACAGGGACTTTAAGTAATAACAATATGAATATGCTATTTGTAATTAATAATAAAGTATACTAAATAATTGATTTTGAATACAAAGTTTTATATAAAGGAAATCCATTTTGATTATATAGCTCTTTGTTTTTTTCGGATAGTTAGGATAATTGAGCATTTTTAGAGCGTTATCGTTCTAAAACTATCTATTATATGATATTGTATATATTAGAAGCTTTTCTGTTTGTATATTCTGATAATATATATATATATAATCTTAGAGTGATTATAATTATATATTAATATAATCGAATCCTATTTTGTTTGTATATAACCCAAACTTATACAAATATATCAATTGTTACCTTTGTAACATTATCCCCTTTTTAATTTAATATTAATCCTGAACGTTTATATTAGTATATCCTTTTTCTTTTTTAAATGATTATATATTTCCTTTCTTTCTTTGTTATATCTTTTTCAATTATTAATAAAAGAAAAGAACAAATTCGTTTTGTTTATTTCATTGAACAAAAAGGTTTCGAAATGTCTTTATATTTATTATACAAATATATAAATCGCAAATATATTGTTTTGCTTTTTGATTCTTTGCAATATAACAAATATATTTGTGATAACAAGAAATGTGATGTTCAAGATCCGTTTGAAAATGATTAAGAAAGTCTGTTTTAATAGAAAGAACAATTGAATCAAAAAAAAAAGGAGATTATAACTAAAATTCTGCGTTTGCGAAAACAGAAGTGTTTTCTATTGAAATATGAATCCGAAATGCTTTGTTGTGGTTTACAAACTTTTGATGAATTAATGAAAGTAAAAGAAAAGGAAAAGTTGGAAAAAGAATATATGGATAAAGAAACCATCGATATTATTGTTCTTGCCTCTAATAATTCCCTTTCTTTCGATTTCCTTAATCCTTTATTGTCTTTATAATCTGATATCGAATTTGAAACTCTATTAACAGATATAGGTATTTCAAATGGAATGCCTGTAGCTTCTTAGGACAATTAAGATCTTTCTTGAATTCCTATATATTTTCCGAATATAAATAATCTAATCATTTGATTAAGTATTTGATTTTGTTTCTAATATATTTATAATTTAGTATTATTTCAATATTGTATATAATATTAAATTTGACTAATTCGATTTCTATTATTAATATATCAAATGTTCCTGATAATGCTTTCTCAAAAAGTAAAATATAAAATATTGGATGGATATTCATTATATATAATAGTTTCAATTTATAATTGATTGGTCCTACTACTTTATCGATTTTGAATAATCCTAATTTCTTATAGTCTAGTTTATTACTTGATTGTTTTGTTTGTATATTTCTTCAAATAAAATAAACTTTATCCTCTTCTTTAAGAATAAATCCTATACTTTTTGATTCATTGTAATACAATATTGTTCTTAAAGCGATGAATTGTAAATCTAAAGAAAGTTGTTTATGAAACTCCTTGATTTCTATGATATCTTTTATAGCTTCGTTTACATTTGCATTTTGCAGCAATGATGATTTGTAAGCCAATAAATTGAACCCAAAATTAGTATATACTAACATTACTTTTATAGTTTTTGTTTTTAATATATTATATACAAATTATACCAAAAATAATAATTTAACCCAATTGTTTTGTTTGTAATTGATATAACAATAAAGATAAGCTTTTATTGTTTGGTTTAATCGTTTTGTTTGGTTATTTGTTTGTAGATGGAAAGCTATTGAAAGTTTTCTTTTGATTTTAAATAATATTATAAAGGTAGATCAAAACTTCGATATAAATAGTTTGTCTTTATTTGAGATAATCTCATTTGGTATATTATAAATGCTAATTATATTCTGTATAAATATATAAACAAGATCGTTTGTTATTCAAGTTTTATAGAATGATATTATATAAACGAATTTGATTAATTTGTTTGTTATTATTAATATGGAATTGTATTCCTTTTGAATAACCGAGTTTTTGGATAATAATAGTTTCATTACAAAATCTTAAATAATGGACTTCCAAAATTGAATAAATAATTTGGGGGTTTTGAATTGATTATAAAGAATATGTCGAACAGTTTTATTCCTTATATAAATATTATAATTCCTAATTATATTTTCAATTATAATCTTCATCTTTGGAAAGTATACTTCTTTCTTTATTTTAACAAAGATTCTTGTAATACCTTGATATCTATGAGTTGGTAGTTTATGTTGTTCTATAATATAATCCTTAATTAAATTGAAAAGTATATAAAGTTTATTATGGAAATGGATAAATCCATTTTCAATAATGAATCCTTTTTTTAGATTGTCTGATATAATTAGGATTCTTTTGATTATAATGTTTGTTGTATATTTTGTTTTTATAATATTCTTGATAATATCATAATTTATTCCTGAAATGATAATGAGTTATGATTTGTTATAAATTAAAGCATTATTATCCTGTTTTAGTATTATATATGATTTATGTATTTTGTTTTGTAAATATTCTGGTTTTCGATTGAAAGTATTTGTCCTAACATTTTCGTTTCCTTTGATATATGAAATTCTGAAGTTATAAACAATTATGGTTTCCGATTATTTGATTTGCTATTGATTTAATTCCTTTATTATAATAAAGTAAATCAAGTTCTTATAATCTATATACATTTGTACTATATATTTCGATCCTTTCAAATACACTTTCCATTCCCTAAAAGCATCTATTATTATTAGTAATTCCTTATCGTATATTTTGTAATTTAATTCGGCTAACAATAATTTGTATAAATGATAAACGATTGATTGTTATTTTTTGTTCAAACCTAATTAATTGAGTATTGTATCTATTGTATAATTTGAAGAATCCGTCTCCACAATTATTAATAGTTTTGGATCAAAAGCTTTAAGAACTGATTCTTTTGCGAATACTTTTTTAAGGTATTTGAATATTGTTTATATTGCTTTTGATCATCAAAATTCCCTTTGATTCTTTTTAATGATCTCAATTATTGAGGCGGTTATTTTCGAATAGTTTTTAATGAATCGTTGATAAAAGTTGGCGAACCTCAAAAAGGATTGTATTTCCTTTATATTTATTGATGATTTCCATTCTTTGATTGCTTTTATTTTGTCAGAATTCATTTTGAGATCTTCGGAGAATATGATGTAGCCTAAGAATTCTGTTTTCGTAATATGAAATTCATACTTGCTGAATTTGCATTAGAAATCTGCTTTCTTCAAAAATTGTAGAATATTGTGAATATCCTGAATGTATTATTCTTTTGTTTCTGAAAATACCAATATATCATTTAGATAGTATATATAATATATATCTAAATATTTTCTTAATATATTGTTGATTAAATATATATATATTATTAATATATTTGTTAAACCAAATGGTATTATTTGATATTTGTATAATCCATAGCAAGTTCTGAATATTGTTTTCTATTCTTTATCTTCCCTTATTCTAATTAGATAGAATCTGTTTCGAAGATCAAATTTGAAGAAAATCTTGGTTTTTCCTAATTGATCCCTCAATTTTGTAGTTAATGAAAGTAGGTATTGATCTTTGATCGTTATATTGTTGAATTTGCGATAATCTATACAAAACCTTTTTATACTATCTTTCTTTGATATAAATAATACAGGGCTAATTGTTTATAAGATAGATTCTTTGATCTATCCCTTTTTTAATATATTGTCAATATAATCCCTAAATATCCTTAGATCAAAGATTGATATTGGATAAATTGGATCGAATAAAAGCATCTTGCTTTCCTTCAATATTATCTTATAATCTTATAGTTTATATTCTGGTAAAGTATTATAACCTTTCCTTTTTTCGAATAATTTCTTGTACTTTTGGTATTATATTGATATTGGCATTTTGTCTTATTTTGCTATAAAAATGGTTTCAAACAATTTCTTTTGTTTATTCTTCATTTGTATAAAAGGTTCATTTTCCTTTGTTATTAATAAAGGACCTTGGATTTGATATTTTATATCAATAATATTGTTTGTCTTTAGTTCTTTATTATATATATTCAGTTTTGTTGGTTTTAGTGTATCTTGTTGATTGTTTTTCTTCGGAAATAATATAGTTTCCAATAATCAATCAATCTAGAGGTTATATGTTTTCAATTATAGTATTCCCAAAATGATCTATTGATTCTTTAATAAGATAATATCGAATTGGATAACCTTTTTATACTAAATTATACTCATCTGCAACGAACGAATCTCCTGCGAAATCTTTCCGTTCAATCCGGCTAATTGTCCATTAACTAATTGCAATTGATATAATACTTGTTTTGTTTGAAATTGTATTCTCAAATACTTTACAATTCCTGATACAATAAAATTTCCTATAACTTTTGAATCTATTATAACCTGGATTGCTTATTCATTTATTTTTGTATTACAATAGATCTGATTTGTTTGTCCTGCAATATTTAATTGACCTCGGCCTTCTTTATAGGTTTTGGCTATTTTTCCCTTTTTATAGATTCTCCTTACTTTCCTTTAAGGGAACCAATTTGTAGCTTCTTTGTTTAATAGATGAATTCTGCAAGTTTCATTATAATATGCTGTCCAGCTCATAATAGTGTGTTTTATCGATAGTGTTTCTCTTGGTTCTGTTTTGACAAGGGGAGGGGAAGGAGTTCGTAGACATTCCAATTCATATTGGTCTACAGTATTCAACCCTTTCTGATCTCGAGGCATTGTATCGATTTCCTTTTGATATTCCTTTCATTTGTAATTATCGTCTTTGATTGAATATAAAGCGTATAATTGAGATACAAAAATAATATTGAGTTGTCCTTTACCGAACTTTTTATAATAACCTTCTTTTGATGATCTCTTGCTTCGACAATCTTTAACTTGATAACCTGGTTTACTGTATTCGAAGTATAATTTATCCTTACGTTTTCGCTCTACCTTTTTTTTAGATAGTTTGTTCTTAAATATTGTATCCAATTGTATTGATTCTTTATAAGATTGTTTGTTTTCTTGAGGTCTTCCTTCATTCTTGTAGTATTTACCACAATCTTGGTTTCTATGAAAGTTAGAAGATCAACGTTTCTTCTGATATTCGTAAAGTATCTTATCTGTCTTAATAGATTCCTCGATTAATTCGTTTAAATCTTCCCAAATACAATTGCGATCTAATTCTAGCCTGACTTCAAGTTTAAACCCTTTTTGATAATAGTTTATTGTTGTGTTTTCTTTCTATTCGATAATATTTATATACCTCCTGAATTTCACAGTATATTTGATTATTGACCTTATTTGTTTGAGATTATAGATCTTGAATTCAGTATTATATAATTCATTGATGTTCCCGAATACTTGTTGTATTTCTTTTTTGAATCCTTCGAATCTCCCAAAGATAGTTTAAATCGGGTATATTTGCTTCTTAGGTTTATTCAAATAGATAAAGTAATCTTTGAGATATAATTGGATCCATTTAACAGCTTCTTCTTTAAGGTAAGAGGCAGCCCAGATGCTTTTATCAATATTATAATGGAACTTGTTTTGGTTAAATTGAAAGTAAATCTCAAGTTGAAACAAGAAGGTTTTTAGCTCTTATCGATTGTCTATAAATCGATCTGGTAAAACGACTTTAAAAGTTTTGGTGATAATGATTTCCTTAAAATCTTCGATACCTTTTATAGCGATGTCTTTATCTTTATCGGTACTTTCGGATGTGACCTGGTTGATCGTAGTAGAGTTGCTAGGTTGTGGTGTTTTGGAAGATATAATATTATTACTTATCGAATCGGTATTTGAAGTAATAATAATGTTCAAAATGTTACAAGGATAACCATTTAGATTATATAGAAATGTTCTAGATTATCGAAATAGATTTATAATTAGATGTCAAGTAAGGACTTTAAATAATGATAATATAAATATATTATTTGTAACTAATAGTAGAATATACTAAATGATTGATTTTGAACATAAAGTTCTATATAAAGGAAATCCATTTTGATTATATAGCTCTTTGTTTCTTTCGGACAATTAGGATAACTGAGCGCTTCTAAAGCGCTATTGTTTTAGAGCTGTCCATCATATGATGCTGTATACGCTCGAAGCTTTATTGTTTGTATATTCTGATGGTATATGTATATATGATCTTAGGGTGATTATAATCATATACTAATATAATCGAATCCTATCTTGTTTGCATATAGCCCAAATTTATACAAACACATCAGCTGTTACCTTCGTAACATTTGGTTAATCTATTTATTACCACTAATATAGAGTCGTATTCTTTCTTAATAATCGGATCCTTGGATAATAATAGTTTCATTACAAAATCCCAAATAATAGATTTCCAAGATTGAATAGGTAATTCAGGGGTTTTGAATTGATTATAAAGGATATGCCAAACAGTTTTATTCTTTATATAGATATCATAGTTCTCAACTATATTTTCAATTATAATCCTTATTTTTGGAAAGTAAACTTCTCTCTTTATTCTGGCAAAGATTCTTGCAATACTTTAATATCTGTGAACTAATAGTTTATATTGTTCTATAACATAATCCTTAATTAAATTAAAGGGTATATAAAATTTATTATAAAAATGAATAAATCCATCTTCAATAATAAATCCTCTTTCTAAATTGTCTGATATAGCTAAAAGTCTTTTGATTATAACATTTGTTATATATTCTGTTTTTATAATATCTTTGATAGTATCATAATTTATTCCTAAAATAATCATAAATTGTGGTTTATTATAAATTAAAACATCATTATCCTGTTTTAATATTGTATGCGATTCGTATGTTTTATTTTGTAAGTATTCTGATTTTCGGCTGAAAGTATCTGTCCTAACATTTTCGTTTCTTTTGATATATGAAATTCTAAAATTGTAAACAACCATGATTTCCGATTATCGGACCTGCTATCGATTTAATTCCTTTATTATAATAAAGTAAACCAAATTCTTATAATCTATATACATCTACACTATATATTTCGATCCTTTCAAATATACTTTCCATTCTCTAAAAGTATCTACTATCGTTAGCAATTCCTTATCGTATATTTCATAATTTAATTCGGCTGACAATAATTTATATGAATAATAAACGATTGATTGCTATTTTTTATTCAAGTTTGTTTGGCTAAATATTACATCTAATATATAATCTAAGGAGTTTGTTTTTATAATTATTGATAGTTCTGGATCAAAAGCTTTGAGAACTGGTTCTCCTGCAAATGTTTTTTTAAAGCATTCGAATGCTGTTTGTATTGCTTTTGTCCATCGAAATTCCCTTTGATTCTTTTTGATGATCTCGATCATTGGGGCAGTTATTTTCGAATAATTCTTGATGAATCATCGATAGAAATTGGCAAATCCTAAAAAGGATTATACTTCCTTTATATTTATCGGCGATTTCTATTCTTTAATTGTCTTTACTTTATCAAGACTCATCTTGAGGTCTTCAAAGAATATAATATAACCTAAAAATTCTGTTTCAATAATATAAAATTCATATTTGTTAGGTTTGCATTGAAGATCTGCCTTTTTCAATTGTTGCAAAACCTTATAAACATCTTGAATATATTGTTCTTCGTTTTCTGAGAATATCAATATATTATCTAGATAGTATATACAGCATATATTTAGGTATTTCTTTAATATATTATTAATTAAATATATATATATTGCTGATATATTTGTCAATCCGAATGGTATAATTTGATATTCATATAATCTGTATCGAGTTCTGAATATGGTTTTCTATTCTTCACCTTCCTTCATTCTGATGAGATGAAATCCGTTTTATAGATCAAACTTGAAGAAAATCTTGGCTTTTCCCAATCGATCCTTCAATTCTGTAGTTAATGGAAATGGATACCGATCTTTGATTGTTATATCGTTAAACTTGCAATAATCCATATAAAACCTTTTTGTATTATCTTTCTTTAATACAAATAATACAAAGCTAATTGTTTATAAAATGGATTCTCTAATCTATCCCTTTTTTAATGTATCGCCAATATAATCCCTAAGTGTCCCTAGGTCAAAAGTTGATATCGGATAGATTGGGCTAAATGAAGGTATTTTGCCTTTTTTCAATATTATTTTATAATCTTATAATTTATATTCTGATAAAGCTTTATAACCTTTTCTTTCTTCGAATAATTTCTTGTACTTCTGATATTATACCAATATTGGCATCTCTTCCTGTTTCGTTACAAAGATGTTTTCAAACAACTTCTTTTGCTTATTCTTTATTTATATAGAAGTTTTATCTTTCTTTATTATTAATAAAGGATCTTGGATTTAATGTTTTATATCAATAATATTATTCGCCTTCAATTCTTTATTGTATATATTCAGTTTTGTTGGTTTTAACATATCTCATCGATCGCTTTTCTTCGGAAATGATATAGTTTCCAATAACCAATTAATCTGGGGGTTATATACCTTCAATTATAGCATTCCCAGAATGATTTATTGATTCCCTAATAGAACAATATCGAATTGGATAACCTTTTTGTATTGGATTATATTTATCTGTAATAAACAAATCTCCTACAAAATCCTTCTGTTTAATCTGGTTAATTATCTATCAATTAATTACAATTGATATAATTTCTGTTTTGTTTAAAATTGTACTCCTAAATGCTTTATAATTCTTGATATAATAAAATTTCCTATAGTTTTTGAATCTATTATAGCCTAGATTGTTTGTTTAATTATTCTTGTATTGCAGTAGATCTGATTTGTTTGTCCTGCAATGTTCAATTGATCTTGGCCTTCTTCATAGGTTTTAGCTGATCTTCCTTTTTTACAGAATCTCCTTGCTTTCTTTTGTAGAAATCATTTTGTGGCTTCTTTGTCTAATAAATGAATCTTGCAAGATTCATTATAATAAGTTGTTCAGCTTATAGCAGTATGTTCAATTGTCTGTTCTTCTGATAATGTTTCTTTCGGTTCTGTTTTGATAAAAAGGGGGGAAGGAATTTATAGATATTTCAATTTATATTGGTCTATAGTATTCAGCCTTTCCTGATCTCGAGGCATTGCATCGATTTCCTTTTGATATTCCTTTTGTTTGTAATTATTGTCTTCGATTGAATATAAAGTGTATAATTAGGGTATAAAGATAACATTGAATTGTCCTTTGCCAAACTTTTTATGATAACCTCCTTTTGATAATCTTTTGCTTTGATAATCTCTGGCTCAATGATTTGGCTTTCTATATTCGAAGTATAATTTATTCTTGCATCTTTGTTCTACTTCTTTCTTAAATAATTTATCTTTGAACATTATATTCAATTATATTGGTTCTCTATAAGATTATCTGTTTTCTCAAGGTTTTCCTTTATTCTTGTAATACTTACCACGATCTCGATTTTCATGAAAATTGAAAAATCGATATTCCTTTTGATACTTGTAAAATATCTTATTTGTTTTAATAGATTCCTCAATCAATTCGTTTAGATCTTCTCAAATACAATTGCGATTTAGTTCTAACCTGACTTCAGATTTGAACCCTTTCCGATAATAGTTCATTATTGTATTCTCTTCTTATTTAATAATATCTATATACCTTTTGAATTCTATAATATATTTGATTGTTGACCTTGTTTGTTTGAGGTTATAGATCTTGGATTCAATATTATATAATTCATTGATGTTTCTGAATATTCGTTGTATTTCTTTTTTGAATCTTTCGAATCTTCCAAAGATTGTTTGAATTGGGTATATTCGTTTTTTAGGCTTACTTAAATTGGTAAAGTAATCCTTGAGATATGATTGGATCTATTTAATAGCTTCTTTTTTGAGGTAGGAGACAGCCTAAATGCTTTTATCAATATTATGATTGAACTTGTCTTGATTAAATTGGAAGTAGATCTCAAATTGAAACAAGAAGGTTTCTAACTTTTATCAATTGCTTATAAATTGGTTTGGTAAAGCGATTTTAAAAGTTTTGGTGATAATAATTTCTTTGGGGTTTTCGATACTTTCTATAACAATATCTTCATTTTTATCAGTACTTTTGGAAATGACCTGATTGGTTATGGTAGGGTTGTTAAGTTGTAATATCTTGGAAGATATGATATCGTTATTTATCGAATCAGTATTTGAAGCAATAATGATGTTCAAAGTATTATAAGGGTAACCGTTTAGATTATATAGAAGTGTTCTAGGCTTTCGAGGTAGGTTTATAATTAAATATCAAACAAGGATTTAAGTAGTGACAATATAAATATGTTATTTGTAATTAATAGTAGAGTATACTAAATGATTGATTTTGAGCATGAAACTCTACATTTAATGAAATCCCATTCCTTATATAGATCTTCGCTTCTTGATCGAATATCGGCTTCGATATTCGATCTCGACGATCGATCCTGTCGATTATCGACTTCGATCTTCGATATATTATATGATATATACCTGAAGCTTTCTTGTTCGTGTATTCTGATAGTATATGCATCTACAATCCTCAAATGATTATGATCACATACTAATATGGTCAAATCGTATCTTATTTGCATATGGCCTTAGTTTATACAAACAAGTCAGCTGTTACCTTCGTAACACCAACCTTATTGATTCTTTATATTATTATTTATAACGATTCTTACCGAATAATATTCGAGGAGAATACAAAAGAAAGCAATGTTAGGAGATTTGTCACAGACTTAAACTTTTCTCAAATTAATAAAGAATAAGAGCATAACAATCATAACCTAGAAATTGAAGATATATAGAAAATCCTATTACAAACTGGATATCACAAGATCTGATACAAAATTAATTATTATTATAAACACCGATAAGCTGAAAACTATTGCCGAAACTTTCAAACAGAACCAATAGAACTATTTATAATTACACCTTATAAATTATTAGATAAAAACAAACATCAACAGAAATAATTGAACCTCTTTACCAAAAAACAAATCATCAAACCATTATCATTAAAACTCAATAATACAACCAGAATCGAGCAATTAATCATAAAAATCAATTTTGGAAAACAGGAAATTAAAGTTTTGATTGATTTAAAAGCTATAGAAATATTTATAGATCCCAACTTCATCGAAAAAAATGCAATCCTTACTGAGCCAAAAGAATATCTATATTAATTGATATTATTAGAAAGAAAGAAAATTGGAATAAATAGATAAGTATAAAAACAAATTAATGCTCTTAAAATACTTATATTAGAAGGGTATACAGAACAAATCAAATTGGATTTAGTATTATTAAGCAAATACACAATAATCTTAGGAACCTTTTAGATTAGGAAATATAATCCAAATATTGATTAAATAAAAAATATCCTTATATTCGATCATTACAAATACAAAAACAAATGATTATACAATCCAAAAAAACAGATTTTTAAGGAGATTGGATACTATACTATAACAACCACAAATCCTCTATTAATCAACGAAATCGATATAAAAAAGATTCCAATACAATACAGAAAATTCGCCAAACTATTCGAAGACTTACAGGACTTAAAAACTTTGCCAGAATATAAGCTTTGGAATTATAAGATCAATTTCAAAGAAGGATTTATATCTCTAATTGAAAGATTGAGATTATATAACTTTAGTATTTTAAGAATATAGAAAGAATATTGATCGAAAATTGAAAAGAAAAGATGGATTAAGAAATCCAAGTTTCTTTATATATTTAATATATTATTAATATTCAAAAAGAGAGATCCAAATAATCGATTTTATAGAGACTACCATTGAGTAAATGATAGGATTATCAGGGATATATACTTTATACCCAAAGTTTAAGAACTAAAGGATAAATTAAGCAAAACAATAATCTATATTAAATTGGACCAAAGAAATGCCTTCAATCTTATACGAATCAAGAAAGGATATAAATAGAAAATTGCTTTCATATTATTTTCTAGATTGTAGGAATATATTATTATATTATTTGAATTAACAAATACATTTGTTATATATCAATAACAAAACAATAAAATATTCAAAGAGTTTAGTTCATTTGTAATCTATTATTTAGATGATATTTTTATCTTTTCCCAAAAAAAGAAAGAATATAAGGAATATATTTTTAAAGTATTCGAAACATTTAGGAAAATCGATTTACAATTTAAACTATTGAAATATAAATTTGAAATCAAAAAGGTAACCTTTCTGAAATATATAATCGAATCAGATCAAATAAGCATTGATTTAAAGAAAACCAAAAAAGTAAAGAATTGGAAACGATTTAGAAATATCAAAAATATATAAATTATATTAGGATTCGCCAATTTTTGTCGAGTATTTATCAAAAACTTTTCAAAGATAATAGAATTATTTATAAAAATAATAAAGAAAAATATAGGATTTATATAAAACGAAAAAACAGAATAAACCTTTTAAGAAATCAAAAACAAATTTATTAGGGAACTTATATTTTACAATTATTATAACGATCAAGAAAGCATTATTGAAACAAATGCTTCTGATATCTATATAATAGAAATTCATCTTCAAAAAGATAATAATAAGAAACTATATTTAATTACTTATTATTCCAACAAAATAAATAAAACAAAACAGAATTACAATATTTATAAAAAGGAACTCATAATTATAATCAAATCATTGAAACATTGGAGAATCTACCTTTAAGGAGCTAAATTCCCAGTAATCATTTATATTGATCATATAAATCTACGAATCTTCATTATAACTAAGATTCTGGATAATCGAAGATTAGTTCGATGAGCTGAAGAATTAGTTGGTTTCGATTTGATAATCAAATATATCAAAAATAAAGACAATATAAAGATAAATATATTAAATAGATCACCAAAGTATAAGAATAATAAGATCTATTAAAAAACAGCAATTTTGAAATCTCTTCCAAATAAAGACCTTATTCCAAATCTAATAGAAATTGTTGTTTTAGAGAATAAATCAACAAAAATCTGGAAAAACAAATTTATAGATATACAATTGAATAAGGAGAATATTAAATAATCTGAGCTATTAATAATTATAGATAGATTGATACAAATCATAAGGAAAATTTGGTTATCAAATAGTATTACCATTGAATTCATCAAAGAACAGTATATATTATCAGTTTATAATCATCAGAAAGTACGAAGAATATATTTGAGAATTAAAAGACAATACTGGAATCCAGGACTTCGAATTATAGTCAAAAAAGTGGTCATCGAATATGATACCTATATCAGAAACAAAGCTTCTCATTATATTTTTTATAAACAGATATATATAATTGAGATATTACCAACATTATAGAAATTAATATTATAAAACTTTATAGATCCGTTATCTAAATCCAAGGATCCAATAACAGAAATAGAATACAATTATCTTCTAGTTATCATAAATCGATTAACCAAGTACATAATATTAGTATTATGTAAGACCACTTTAACTACAGAAACCTTAATAATCATATTCTTAAAAAAGGTTATTGCAGTATATAGATTATCAAAAGAGATATTGTCCGATAAAGATAAACTTTTCATATCAAAATTCTGGATTGCTTTAATAACATTATTAAATGTAAAAAGGAAAATGTCTATAATATTCTATCCACAAACAAATAAAGGAAATGAACAAATAAATCAAATCATCGAAATATATTTATATTATTATATAAATTATCAACAAAATGATTGAATAGGATTACTATCTTTAACATAATTTGTATACAACAACTTTACTTCAGAAATTACCCAAATCTCCTTGAACTATACCAACTTTGGATATGAATTAATTGTATATCAAAAATCAGGCATTTCAGAAATAAAGAATCAATCTGTTATTATATAAATAAAGAAACTCAAAGAAATTCATAAAGAATTAATAACGGAACTCAAATTTGTTATCAAAAGGAATGTTTATTATTATAATAAAAAGCATAATCAAGAATCAATCTTAAAAGAAAAGGATAAAGTCTATTTATTTCAAAAAAACATCGAGATAAAAAGACCAAATACAAAATTAGACTATAAGAAATTAGGATCATTCAAAATCAAGAAAATTAAGGGATCCTTGAATTATGAATTGATGCTACCAAAAAGTATAAATATTTATTCAGTATTCTATATATCCTTATTCGAACTAGCATCATTAGAAGCATCTAAAGCTCTTGAAACCGAAATTATATTCATTGATCAAAACACTGAGTACAAAATGAAGAAAATACTAGATTGCAAATACATTAAGAACAATATCAAATATTTGGTGAAATAGGAAAATTACCTGGACTTCGAAAATATATAGGAATTAAAGAAAGATCTCAAACACTTTGAGAAGTTTGAGGAGTTTCGTTGACAAAATCCAGATTTACTCAGAAGGAAAAAGAATTCAATACAGTTTATATAAACAACGAATCCATCGAATATAAAAGAGAAGGTTCGAAAAAGCCAGAACTAGTTGTAGAAAGTTCAGGATCAAATTGACCAAATTGACCAGAAGGGTCGGGAGGAATAACAAATATTGAAATCGCAGCAATTTCTTTTTCTTTTTCTTTTTTTTACCTTTCCTTTTTTTTTAAGGTATTAAGTTCATCGAGGTATTTGAATTTATAATATAACATTTCATTATATTGTTTTTTGAATTATACCTTTTGTTTAATAAGGCAAACAATCTTAACAGAAAATTCAGTAATTTCAACATCCAATTTATCGATTTATCGATCAAGACTCTCCCAATTATACTCTCGAGGAATTTCACGATCCCAATCATTTTCCAAACAAAACTCAATATTACAGAAAACAGAATTTCGTATATATTCTGAACAATATAAACGATGCTTATTGAAGAGATCTTTAATATAACGATGATTTTCTTATCAATAATAGGAATAAAGAATCATCTTGATATTAATAGAATCGATAATTGTAGTTAAACAAATATATTCCTTTTTCTTTCTTTGAATTAAATTATTAGAGGAATCAGAATTGTTCATAATGAAAAGAAGGTCGAAAGATATAAAGATAAAAATAGGTGGGACACTTATTAATTATAAGCGATCGAGGACGATACTTAATCAGAAAGGGGATAGTGTCACAATTCATCATTAGGATTGATAATATTATAATATTAGCAAATTGATTAATTAAAAGAGTTTGGGCCTTATACAAAAGCGATCAGGTTTCATCAAATTAGTATATGATCTTGGTCACCTTAAGATCGTATACGCACGCACCATCAGAAATCACGTGATAGGAGCTTTGGGAGCTTTGAAAGCTTTTAAGAGCTTTAAAGCTTCTTAAAGTTCCTTATATTCATTAGTATATAGATAAGATAATTTCATAATTTAGGAGTTTTATGTTCAACTTAATTATCAATTAGTTATCTATATTCTATTTGATTTAATAATGACTTTATTTCCAAGTGAACCCTATTGATAAAGCCTTAACCTATAACTACCAACCAACGAAACCTCAGGCAGCCGCTGCCTCCAGTACAGTATCGTTACATCTTGTTTGATTGATTGAATACAATACTAATAGTAAAGTCTAAGAAGTCTGTTTCAACGGAGATCTCCTTTTTTGGATCGAATATAAATAGTATTGGTTCCTTAGTTATTGTTTATTTGAATATATCGAATGATTTTGTTGCTTTAATAATCCAATCGAATATTCCTTGATCTTTTCTGATAAGATTAATTAAATAAACGATAATTGTCGAATATCTTTGTATGAATCGTTAATAAAAGTTGATAAATCTTAAAAAGGATTATATTTCTTTTATATTAATTGATTGTTTTTATTCAAGTATTGTTTTAATTTTAATTTTAATTATTTTGAATCTTTGATCTGATATTGTAAATCCTAGGAATTCTGTCTTTGTGATGTAGAATTTGTATTTGTTAGATTTGCAAAGCAAATCTGAATTTGTTAGGCATTCTAGAATATTGTTGATATCTTTGATATATTGATTATTATTGATTAAATATATCAAAATATCATCCAAATAGTATATATAGTATATATCGAAGTATTTTGATAAAATATTATTTATAAATTATATGAATATTGTTGATATATTGATTAGCTCGAATAGCATAACCTGATATTTGTATAATCTGTATCTGCATTTGAAAATGGGTTTCTATTCTTTGCTTTTCTTGATTCTAATCAAATGGTAATCGTTATATAAATTCATTTTCGTAAA
The DNA here is from genome assembly GCA_002162575.1 of Sclerotinia glacialis. Classification (NCBI taxonomy): domain Eukaryota; kingdom Fungi; phylum Ascomycota; class Leotiomycetes; order Helotiales; family Sclerotiniaceae; genus Sclerotinia; species Sclerotinia glacialis. The sequence continues at coordinate 435,702 of NGKH01000012.1, read as the reverse complement.
TATTGTTGTTCTATTTAATCGATCTTTCAATTCTGTAGCTAATGGAAGTGGGTATCGATTTTTTATAATGAATATATTTAGCTTTCTGTAATCTATAATTAGTTTTCTAATATTGTCTTTTTTAGATATCTATATAATTGGATTTGATACTTTGAATAAGGATTCTTTGATTTATTCTTTGGTTAAATTATTATCGATATATTTTTTGAATATCTTTAATTTATCGATTGATATTATATAGATTAAGATATATATTGATATTTTGTTTTTCTTTAATACTATTTTGTAGTTTTATAATTTATATTCTGGTAAAATATATTGGGTTTTTGGTTCTTCGAAGATTTTTGTATATTTCTGGTATTGTTTGGGTATTACCTTCTGAAAGGGATTTTGGATTGGGTATTTTATATTATTGGTATTGTTCATTTTTAGTTCTTCTAAATGTATATTCTGTTTCGCAGATGTTTTTTGCAATTTTATATAATTGCTTGTGTATTGATCGAAACTTACAGTTTTCTTAGATTAATCAATAATAGAATTATATGTTTTCAATTATGATATCCTTAAAATGATTTGTTGATTTTTAAGTAAAACAATATCAAATTGAATAAACTCTTTATATTGGTTTATATTTATCGATATTGATTGAGTTTTTTGTGATATTATATTATTAGTCTTTGTTAGTTGTCTATCAATTAGCTGCAATTGATAAGATTTCGATTTCGTTTAAAGTTGTATTCCCAAATACTTTATAATTTCTAATGTTATAAAATTTCCTGTGGTTTTTGAATCTATTATAGCCTGGATTATCTGTTTATTTATTTTAGTTCTGCAATAAATCTGTCTTGTTTGATTGATTGTATTCAATTGTTGACTTTGATCAATTTATAGATATAAATAATCATTATCTAAAAGCATAAAGTTTCGTAACCTTTTTTCTTTATCCAATAATATTGTAAAATTCATACCTTTTCTTATTTTGTTGATAAATATACCCTTCTAGATTATTATTGATATAATACCATTTTGTACTTTTAATAAATTTCCTATTATTGATGATAATACTATAATCTAAGTTTTGAATTAATATTCATTGTCTATTTTCTTATATAGGAAAATATCGTTGCTTTCGATCTTTATATTTGAATGATAATAAAAGACTTCTTATACTTCATTAATTCTTAGATATTCTATATATTCATAATTAATCTTTTCAATAAAGGATATATTAATAGTAATTCTATATTATAGAATTCGATGTTTATCGATAAATCATGTTTTGTAGGTTTTTTCTATTTAAATATTGATTACGCTGGCGTCTTTATTAAGGGTTCTATTATCTATATTTCCGAACTTCCAGATACAGCGATTCCATCCATCGATTTCTTGAATAATTTATAGCTCTCCTTGGCTAGGTTCTTTTTCAAGCCATTATGAATTCTCAGCTTCTTCTTCGAATTCATCTTGTTCGGATCCTTTTTCAATATATATTGATGATTGATCTGTAAGTAAATCAACTTTGTTGATTATATATAATTGAGAAATAAAAGTAATGTTAAATTGGCTTTTGCCGAATTTCTTCTTTTGATATTTATCTCTTTTTGTATTAGTATTGTTTTTGCTTCAACAATTTCTTGTTTGATGATTTGCTTTTCTATATTCAAAGTACAATTTGTTATTGTATCATTGTTTTTTCTTAGGATCGTTTTGGATTGATGTTTTATAGATAACATTTAATTTTATAAAATCTTTATATCTTTATAGATTGTATTATGATCTACTTTCGTTTTTTCAGTATTTTCCTTGATTTCAATCTTCTTGAAACTTGTAAATCCGTTGATTTATCTTATATTTATAAAGTCGATCATTGTATTCGATAGATTCCTCAATTAGATTGTTCAAATTATCACATACAACTGATTTGTCGAATTCCAGTTTAACTTCTGGCTTAAATCCCTTACAATAATAGTTCATAATAGCTATTGAATCCCATCCCATCATTCTTGTATATCGTCGGAATTTTGTAGTATATTTGATAGTTGATGCTATTTGCTTAATATTAAATAACTTTTCCTTCATTAATATTACCAAACACTTTTCGAATTTCTTTCTTAAATCCGTTAAAGATATTGAAGATTGCTTTGGTTGGTTGCATACAATTCATGTTGTTATACTCGAAGTAATCATATAAATAAAGTTGAATTCATTTAGATGTTTTTCCTTTAAAGTATAATATAACTTATATATTTTTGATTGAATCAATAGTAAATTTATCTTCATTAAATTTGTAGTATATTTCAAATTGTAATAAGAATGTCTCAAGTTCTTATCAGTTCCCAATAAATTTATTGGGTAAAGTTATCTTAAGGATTTCGTTGATCATAATGTTTCTGGATTCTTTTATAGTAATGTTGTTATCTTTATCAACTATTTGATCTGTCGAAAGTGTATTGGTGTATTGGTTCCTTCGTGGAACGTTGCCGGTAATCGTTATATTGAACGATTGATATCGATTCGATATTTAAAGTAGTAAAAATGCTTAAAATATTATAAAGACAGTTTCTTGATTATATAGAAGTGATTATAGAGTTCTGAATATAAAATAGGTTTAGACTAAACTTCAAGCAGATGATCGATAAGGTAGTATTGTAATTGATTTGTTATTCTTGTAACTATATTATAAAAGTAATGATTATTCTTGAATATGAAGCTCTATATTATAATGGAATCCTGATCCCTTATATAGATCTTTATATTCTACTAATGTTACAACGGATTAGTAATGTCCTAGGGGATTAGCCTCAGGACAATAGGAATCACGGGACAAAGGTCATGTGACACGTCGAAGATCGAAGTCGATATTCGATCAGGAGCAAGAAGGTCTATATAATCAAGATGGATTTCCTTTGTATAGAGCTTCGTGCTCAAGATCAATCATTTAGTATACTCTACTATTAGTTACGAATAGCATATTCATTATTGTCATTATTTAAGTCCCTGCTTGACGCCTAGTTATAAACCTACTTCGAGAGCCTAGAACACTTCCACGTGATCTAGACGGCTACCCTCGTAACAACTAACTGATAAGTCGACTACAAATAAATCGATTGCTGTAAAGCCGACTTCGACAAGTCGGTTTCTGGATCACGTGATACTAGTCACGTGAGCTGATGTTACCCATCGTAACAATCAGATTGTTTGATACTTTTTGTTTATAGAATCTGTTTATAAATCGATTTGATAATATTATATCAAAAACCCTTTTTATATTTATAATAAATAACATTGTTTTTTGGCTTATTTTCAAAGCTGATTCGATATCATATGTTATACAAATTATAAGATCGACCGAAGAATATAATAATAAAATATCGAATTGTTAATTTGCAAATGTTTTATAGTATATAATTAACCATAACATTTTCTTAATAATAAATCTTTCAAGGCCTTTATTCAAAATTGAAAATAAAGCAATAAAACAGTAGGATCTTGAATTGATATAATTAGCTTTGTTGGGTTTCAGGATAATCGCTGTAATGGCGAATCGAAAGCATTCAGAGTGATGTTCTAATTTGAAGCATTTTCTAAAGAGTAGAAGGACGAAGTCTTTGATTATTGATCAAACAACTTACAGGATCCTGATTAGGATCTCATCTATACTAAATGTTGTATTGTCAGTTTTTAGAATAATCTATTCTAAATCATTTATAATGATTTTCAGGAAAGGGATATATTGATTAAAGATTATTGGGACATCGAATAAAATATTATCAATTTTTGTTGTATTTGTTAATAGATTCTTAATGAAAACTTTTTTTTCTTTTCAATATTGTTTATAATTATCACGGTACAGAGGGACCTTATAGATGATAGGTGAGATATATGATATTCTACAAGGAAGGAAGGGTGATTCTGAAAGAAAGCTGACTATATAATAAGGTATAGATGCTTTAAAGCAATCATATATGATTTAATTAGGAACAGGTAGTGAATCTGTAATAGTTGCCTTTTTTTCAAGTTTTTTGTCCTTAAATAATTGATAATGCCCAAATTATATATTTTATTTTGTAATTATCGTTTATTGTATAAGTTGTTGATTCTTTCAATCTTAAAGATCTCTATAGATATATTTAAATAGTTTTCTTCTTTAATTGTAAGATTTCTTTTATTTTTGAATATTATAATATCTATAATAAGGGTTCTGGTTTCTTAAAATATAAATAATAATATTTGATAAATATTTCTTTGTTTTCTTTTAGATTTGTAATTGATTATTATATTGATATATAATATCTTTATTTAATAAAATAATAATATTCATTTTTATTATGATTGTCTATTATATCTTCGAATATCTATTTTTGGATTGATTTATTCTTATTATCTTTCCGTTTTAGAATTCGATTCTTTATTGTTAAAGTTTTTGATTTATTTATAATATTCTGGTTTGGAAAGTATATATTCGTTTTCATTGGAATAAAAAGAGAGTAATGAAAAACTGAGAAGATTCAAATATTCTTTAGTAATTTGATCAAATATATATATAAATATATCTTTAGAATCTTACAAAGTCCTATTTATTTATTGTTTAATTTTTTAGCTTTTCGAAATGTTTTTATATTTTTTGTACTGATATAGACTTTTTGTCCGACAATATATCTTGGAGAATCTATACGATATCGGTTTGTGTTTTCTTTGAAAACTATGATTGTTTGCTTTACAAATGTTTGAAGCTGATTTAAGATCTTTTCTATTCTATTTATCGTTGTTTCCTTTGAAGAACTTATGTTTTTGTATTAGTATTATATTCAATGGATTAAACTTGCTTGATTCGATTCCTAAATTAAGATTAAAATTGTAATTTGTAAAGAAAGATAAATGTTCTATAATTTCCGATATTAAATTGTTTAATATAAATTTGATTAATAATAACTAATTCATTTAATTATCTTAATAGAAGTTGATGAATATATATAAATATTATTTCAAAATAAAATTAATATATTCTATTTGATTATTGGTTTGAAGATGAAAAGTAAAAGAATATTTTAGTGTTACACCTAATCTTTCAAAGAGTTGTTTTCAGAATCCGGAAACGAATTAGAAACCTTGATCTGAAATGATATTGTCTGGAAATCCGTGGAGAATATAGTTCTTGTTTACGAATATATCGATTAATTTGTTAGTTATCAATATCCTTATTTCGATGAAGTGTTTTATTTTTGTAAATTTGTATATAATAATTAGAATATATTTAAATATCAAATTGTAATATTTGTAGTTCAATAATAATATTATATAATTAATTAAGATATCAAATCAGATATAGAAAGGTATTGATAATAGTTTTAGGAATTCAGGGGGGGATGATTTTGATAATTTGATATGGATATAAAGTTTATATATTTGAATATAAACGTTGATTTTTTAATATATTTATAGTCATCAATAAATTCGAAAGATTAGATCGATGGTTTTGGTTCGTTCTGGATGGCCGGTTGGCCTCGAAGAATGTATTCGATATATTATTTGGACTTTGAGTTCATTATTTGATAGAATTCAAAACTTTTCTTGATAACAGATCTTTTTATTATATATTTTGTAATTTTATATTATTATACACAAAGTATTTCGAAACTTTTTTGATTATTTAATTATATTTGGATTTTCAATTATTTTTACTAATTGTTTTATTATTTCAGATTTTTTGTATATTTATTTAATGAAATTATCGATTGATTTGTTTTCTATAAATATTAGAATGTTTATTGGGATTAATATTGATTCATTGGTTAAGTTTTAATATAATTCAATATCGAATCTATCGGCAAATAATATTATATATTCTTTGTTTTTTAAGTGTTCATTATTTGGATTCGAAGAGTTGGAACGATTTTCCTATTGTTTGTTTAAAACATTTGGTCGAATAGTTTTGGATCTTGGTTTGTAGATTATACAGAAATTATATTGAAAGAGAAACTTTGATCAATATATTTATTATTATAAAATATTCGAAGTTCTTATAATCGATAAAAACCTCGAATTCTTATTATAATCTTTATAATTCAGATTTTTATTTCTTTAAAGATTTGATAATTGCTAATAATTCTTTATTATAGATTTTATAGTTATATTCAGTTGTTGTATACTTTTTAAAGAAGTATATAATTGAATATAGAATGTTGTTTTTATTATATTGGAAAATAACTCCCTTTGAAATTCAATTTAATATATTTATTTCTAAAACAATCTTTTTATTATAATCGAAATATATAAGAATTGAAATAATAACAAAGGCAAATTTCAATATTTCGAAAATGTTTTTGTAGATATCATTTCAAAACCAAAATTTGTTTTTCTATAATAAATCATTTAAAGATTAATAAATTTTAAAAAAATCTTTTATAAATCGTCAATAGAAATTTATAAATCTTAGAAAACATTGAAGATTTTTAATAGATTCAGATTGTTTTTACAATATTATTATTTTGATTTTTGTATAATCTATTTCTATTTTATTTGTTATTATAATAAGATTTAGATATTATATAGATGTTATTTCGAATTCATATTTGTTGATATCGATTTGAAGATTTATATTAATTAGTTTTTGAATTATATTATGGATATACTTTTTATATTAGTTTTTATTATTTGAATAGATTAGAATGTCGTCGAGGTAATTTGTATAGTATTTGTTTAACTTGTTGAAAAGTGTATAATTGATATAATATTAAAATAAAATAAATATATTGTATAAACTGAATAGTATTACTAATAATTCAAATAGATCAAAGTATATAATAAAGATTGTTTTCTATTTATTTTCTTTTATAATATAAAGTTTATTAAAAGCTATAATGATATCAAATTTGGTATAAAATTTTGTATTATATAGAATATTTAAAGTTTCTCGAATGATTAAAAGTGGATATTGATTTTTTATTATAATATTGTTTAAATTTCGATAATTCTGATAGATCTGTATTTCTTTATTAGATTTTGTTGTTAATAGTAATAAAGCTATAGATCGGGATTTAGATTCTCGAATAAAGTTTTTGAATAAGTTTTCGTCGATTCATTTTCGAATAATTTGAAGTTCTAATAATAATAGTGGATGGTTTTTAAAGTAAAATAATTCTTTTCCTAGGATTAATTCGATTTTATAATTCTATATTCATCGAAATAGTAGTGTATCTATATATTGTAGAAGGAATACTAGTAGTTTATTTCGAAGTTAATTGGGTAGCTTTTCATAAATATTATTGTTGTTAAGATTAGGTTTTTCTGTAAGGAATTTGATAATATTGATTTCAAATATCTTTTATAGATATATAGTGTTACGGGGACAGCCTCTTGGCCACACAGAAATGACTATAGAGTTCTGAACGCGAGGTAGATTTAGACTAAACTTCAAGCAGGTGATTGATAAAATAATATAATAATTAGATTTGCTATTTTTGTAATTATATTATAAAAGTAATGATTGTTTTTGAGTATAAAGCTTTATATTGTAATGGAATCTTATCCCTTTATATAGATCTTTATATTCTGGAGTATTCAGGACCTTTTGAGCTTTTGGACCTAAATCTTTTATAAACCTTACTTTATTATATTTGATATACAGAATCCATTATATAAATGATTATATTATATTATTTGTTGTAATACTATCTCCTTTCTAGGCTAGTATTTATCTCAAACATCTATATAGTATGGTTTCTTTATTTAGTTGTATTAATCAATGAATAATGTTTCTTCTTCATTATGCTTTTTATACAATCTAAAAAATAT
>NGKH01000012.1:417617-427808 GCA_002162575.1 Sclerotinia glacialis | reverse complement strand
TATTAATCGAATCTTATAATATCGATATATTTTTATATATTTATTATAATAAATATTCTTGTTATTATATTATTTCTAAAGAAAGTTTTGTTTATTGTAGTAAATATATCTATTATGATCAGAAATACAATGTTTCTGATCTTTTTGTTAGCAATATAATGAATATTGTTTATAAATAAGAATGTTTGTGTTACAACGGCCAACATCTATGCCGCGTCACATGACTAATACAGGGTAACGTGACAAAATCACGTTATGGACCGTTAAGGAACTCTGGCGGTCTAGGACCGCTATGCGGTCCTGATTAGCCATAGGAACGAAGGTTTATATAAAAAAGATGGATTTCCTTTGTATAGAGCTTTGTGCTCAAGATTAATCATTTAGTATACTCTATTATTAATTACAAATAATATATTCATATTGTTATTATTTAAATCCCTGCTTGATGTTTAGTTATAAACCTACCTTGAGAGTTTAGAATACTTCCATATGATCTAGATGGTTACCTTTGTAACATTTTGAACGTCATTATTGCTTCAAGTACCGATTTGATAAGTAACGACATTATGTCTTTCAAGATACTACAGCTTAGCAACCCTGCTACGATCAGTTAGGTCACCCTTGAAAGTATTGATAAGGATGGAGATATCGTTATAAAAGGTATCGAAGACCTTAAGGAAATCATTATCACCGAAACTTTTAAAGTTGCCTTACCAAACCAATTTATAAGCAATTGATAAAAGTTAGAAACCTTCTTGTTTCAATTTGAGATCTACTTCCAATTTAATTAAGATAAGTTCAATTATAATGTTGACAAAAGCGTTTGGGCCGTCTCCTACCTCAAAAAAGAAGCCGCTAAATGGATCCAACCATATCTCAAAAACTATTTCATTAACCTGAATGAGTCTAAAAAGCGAATATACCCGATTCAAACCATCTTTGGGAGATTTGAAGGATTCAAGAAAGAAATACGATGAGTATTCGGGAACGTCAATGAATTATACGATACTGAATCCAAGATTTATAGCTTTAAACAAACAGGGTCAGTAATCAAGTATATTATAGAATTCAGGAGGTATATAGGTATTATTGGATGGGAAGAGAACGCAACGATAAGCTATTATCGAAAAGGGCTCAAACCTGAAGTCAGGCTAGAATTGGATCGCAATTGTATTTGGGAAGATCTAAACGAATTGATCGAGAAATCTATTAAAGCAAATAAGATATTTTATAAATATTAAAAGGAACATTGATTATCCAATTTTCATGGAAATCAAGATTGTGGTAAGTATCACAAGAACGAAGGAAGACTTTGAGAAAACAGACAATCTTATAGAGAATCGATACAATTGAATACAATATTCAAGGATAAATTATCTAAGGAAGAGGTAAAGCGAAGATGCAAAGATAAACTATATTTCGAATGTAACAAGCCAAACCATCGAATTAGAGATTATTGAAGTAAAAGATTGTTAAGAGGAGGTTATCACAAGAAGTTTGGTAAAGGTCAATTCAACATTACTTTTATACCTTAATTATACACCTTATATTCCATCGAAAACGATAATTACAAACAAAAGATACAATAAAAGGAAATCGATACAATGCTTCGAGATCAGAAAGGATTGAACATTATAGATCGATATGAATTGGAGTGTTTATGAACTCTTTCCCTTCCCTTTGATAAAGCAGAACCGAAAGAATTATTATTAAAAGAACAAATAGCTGATCATATTGTTATGAGCTGGATAGTTTGTTATGATGAAATTTGCAGAATTTATTTATCAAATAAGAAAGCCACAAACTAATTCCCTCAAAGGAAAACAAGAAGAATTTATAAGAAGGGAAAGGCAGCTGAAACTTATAAAAAAAACCAAAGCCAATTGAATATTGCAGGACAGATAAATCAGATCTATTACAATACAAAAATAAATGGACAAATAATCCAGATTATAATAGATTTAAAAGTTATGGGAAATTTTATTGTATTAGGAATTATAAAGCATTTGGAAGTACAACTTCAAATGAAACAGAAACTATATCAATTGCAATTAGTTGATAAACAATTAACCGGATTGGATAGAAAGATTTTATAGGAGATTCGTTTATTGTAGATAAATATAACCCAATACAAAAAGGTTATCCAGTTCGATATTATTCCATTAGGGAATCAATAAATCATTTTAGGAATACTATGGTTGAAGGTATATAACCCCTAAATTGATTGATTATCGGAAACTATATTATTTCCGAAGAAAAGCAATCAATGAGATACATTAAAACCAACAAAACTGAATACATATAATAAAGAATTGAAGGCGAACAATATTATTGATATAGGACATCAAATCCAAGATCCTTTATTAATAACGAAGGAAAATGAACCTTTTATATAAATGAAGAATAAATAAAAGAAATTGTTTGAAAACACCTTTGTAATGAAACAGGAAGAAATACCGATACCAGAACAATACCAGAAGTATAAGAAATTATTTGAAGAAAGGAAAGATTATAAAGCTTTATCAGAATATAAACTATAAAATTATAAAATAGTATTGAAAGAAGGCAAAATACCTTTATTCGGCCTAATCTATTTGATGTCAGTTTTTGATCTAGGGGTGTTTAGGGATTATATTGGCGATGTATTAGAAAAAGAATAGATCAAAAAATCCATTTTACAGATAATTAGCTCTATATTATTTGTATCAAAGAAAGATGGTACAAGAAGGCTTTGTATAAATTACTATAAACTCAACAATATAACAATTAAAGATTGGTATTTATTTTTATTAATTATAGAATTGAGGGATCGATTGGGAAAAGCCAAGATTTTCTCTAAATTTGATCTACAAAACAGATTCCACCTAATCAGAATGAAAGAAGGTAAGGAATAGAAGATAGTATTCAGAACTTGTTATAGATTATACGAGTACCAAGTTATGCTATTCAGATTAACAAATGTGTCAACAATATGTATATATTTAGTCAATAATATATTAAGGAAATATTTAAATATATATTATATATATTATCTAAATGATATATTGGTATTCTTAGAAACAAAGGAACAATATATTCAAGATATTTATAAGGTTTTATAATAATTGAAGGAGGCAAATCTTTAATGCAAATCTAACAAATGCGAATTTCATGTTACCGAAACAGAATTCCTGGGTTATACCATATTCTCCAAAAATCTCAAAATGAATCCTGACAAAGTAAAAACAATTAAAGAATAGGAATCACCAATTAGTATAAAGGAAACACAATCCTTTTTAAGGTTCGTCAACTTTTATCAATGATTTATCAAGAATTATTCGAAAATAACCACCTTAATAATCGAAATCATCAAGAAAAATCAAGGAGAATTTCGATGGACAAAAGCAATACAAACAGTATTTGAATGCTTTAAGGAAATATTCGCGGGAGAATTAGTTCTTAAAGTTTTTGATTTAGAATTACCAATAAGTATAAAGATAGATTTCTCAGATTATATATTAGGCGTAATATTTAGTCAACCAAACTTGAATAAAAAATAACAATCAATCGTTTACCATTTATATAAACTATCGCCAGCCGAATTAAACTATAAAATATACAATAAGGAATTATTAACAATAATAGATGCTTTTAGGAAATGGCGAATGTATTTAGAAAGATCGAAATATATGGTGCAAATATATATAGATTATAAGAACTTGATTTACTTTATTATAATGAAGGAATTAAACCGATGGCAAATCAAATAATCAGAAATTATGGTTGTTTACAACTTTAGAATTTCATATATTAAAGGAAACGAAAATGTTAGGGCAAATGTTTTTAGCCGAAAACCAGAATACTTATAAAATAAAATATATGAATTGTATATAATACTAAAACAAAATAACGATGTTTTAATTCATAATAAACCATAATTTGCTGCTACTTCAGGAATAAATTATGATATTATTAAGGATATTATAAAAACAGAATATACAATAGATACTACAATCAAAAGAATCCTAATTATACCAGACAATCTAGAAAGAGGATTTATTATTGAAGATAGATTCATCCATTTTTATAATAAACTTTACATACCCTTTAGTTTAGTTAAAAATTATGTTACAGAATAATATGAGCTATTAGTTTATGGATATCAAGGTATTGCAAGAACCTTTGCCAGAATAAGGAGAGAAATCTATTTCCCAAAAATGAGGATTATAATTGAAAATATAATTAGGAACTATAACATTTGTATAAAGAATAAAACCGCCCGGTATATCTTTTATGATCAATTCAAAACCCCTGAATTATCTATTCAACCTTGGAAATCCATTGTTTGGGATTTTGTAATGAAACTATCATTATCCAAAGATCCGGTTATTTAAAAGGAAAACAATTTCATATTGATAATAACAAACAAATTAATCAAGTTCGTTTATATAATACCATTCTATGAAACTTGGATAACAAATAACCTTGCTTATATATTCTTACGAAATATAGTTAATATTTATAATATATCAGATGAAATTATCTTAGATAGGGACAAACTATTTATATCGAAATTTTGGTCTATTTTTATAATATTGTTTGGAATCAAAAGAAAGTTTTCAACAACTTTCCATCTACAAATAGATGGCCAAACAAAACAATTAAACCAAATAATAGAAGTTTATCTTTGCTATTATATCAATTATAAACAAGATAATTAGATTAAATTATTATTTTTGATACAATTCGTATATAATATATTAAAAACAGAAACTATAAAAATAATGCCAGTATATACTAACTTTGGGTTCAATCCATTAGTATACAAATCACCACTGCCACAAAATACGAATGTAAACAAAACCATAAAAGATATCACAGAAATCAAAGAGTTTTACAAACAATTCTCTTTGGATTTATAATTTATCGTTTTAAGAACAGTATTGTATTACAACGAATCTTGTAATATAAGACCTACTCTTAAAAAAGGGGATAAAGTTTATCTTATTCGAAGAAACATATAAACAAAACAATCAAACGATAAACTAGACCATAAGAAATTGGGATCATTCAAAATCGATAAGGTAATAGGACCAATCAATTACAAATTGAAATTATTATATATAATGAATATCCATTTGGTATTTCATATCTTACTTCTCGAGAAAGCACCACCTAAAGCATCAAAAGCATCAAATCTGGAAATCGATCTAATCAATTTAAAAGGAGAATATTATATCGAAGAAATACTAGATTACAAATATATTAACAGAAAAATCACAAATTTAATCAAATAACAAAACTACCCACATTCGGAAAACATTTGGGAATTTAAGAAGAACCTTAGTATTCCTGATTTGTTGAAGGAATTTCATCAATACTATCCAGATCTTTCCAAAAAGGATCCGAAGGATTTAAGAAGGAAAAAGGGTCGAAATCGTTCAATATATTCGAATTAGCTTTAGCAAACCCCAATGAATCAATATTTGCTTGCTCCTTCTCCTTCTCCATATACTCATTCTCTAATCTCTCCTTTTCTTCAACCTTTACAAATTCATCAAAAATACACAAACCCCAACAAAGCATTTCAAACTCTCGCTTTAACAAAAAACGTTTCTGCTTCCTAAATCGAAGGATCCTAATCATAACTTTCTGAAAAGCCTCAATAGCTGTGTAACGATACGGTACTGGAGGCAGCGGCTGCCTGAGGTTTCGTTGGTTGGTAGTTGTAGGTTAAGGCTTTATCAATTGGGTTCATTTGGAAGTGAAATCGTTACTAAATCAAATAGAATATAGGTAAACTAATTGATAACTAAGTTGAACACAAAGCTCCTAAACTATGAAACTATTCTGATTATATACTACTGAATATAAAGGAGCTTTAAGGAGCCTTAAAGCTCCAAAAAGCTCCTGAAGCTTTAAGAGCTTTCAAAGCTTCTAAAGCTCCTTATCATGTAATCTATCATTAGCCCTAAAACATTAATCCTGGGATATAATATTTGTTCTAGGATTCTTTATCGATAAGGATCCCCCCCCGAAGAAAGCAGTTCAAACATTAATACTTAGATTTATTTATAAAAATGAATATAATTCATAATACTATCCCTTTTCTGATCAAATGTCGTCCTCGATCGCTTATAACTAGTAAATGTCCTATTTGTTTCATCATTATATCCTTCAGCCTTTTTCATTATGAACGATTCCGATTCCTCACATAATTTAATTCGAAGAAAGAAAAAGGAACGCGTTCGTTTAACTACAATTATCGATTCTATTGGTATCGAGATGATTCCTTATTCCCATTATCGACAAGAAAATCGTTGTTGTATTAAAGATCTTTCCAATAAACATCGTTTATGTTATTCGGAATATATACGAAATTCTGTTTCCTATGATATTGAGTTTCGTTTGGAAAATGATTGGGATCATGAAATTCCTCAAAAGCATAATTGGGAAGATCTTGATCAACAAATCGATAAATTGGATGCTGAGATTGCTGAATCTTCTGCTAAGATTATTTGTTTTGTTAAACAAAAAGCACAACTCAAAAAGCAATATAATGAAATATTATATTGTGATCTCAAATATCTTAATGAACTTGATGTTTTAAAAGAAAAGGAAAAACAAGAAAAGGAAAAAGAAAAAGAAATTGCTGCAATTTCAACATTTGTCATTCCCTTCGATCCTTTTGGTCAATTTGATTCTGAATTTTCTACAATTGATTCCGGCTCTTTTGATCCTTCTTTTTTGTATTTAATGGATTTGTTATTTATACAAACTATATTGAATTCTCCTTCCTTTTAAACAAATCTGGATTTTATCAGCGAAAATCCTCAAACTTTTCAAAATGTTTGAAGTTTTTCTTTAATTCCTATATATTTTCGGAATTCGGGTAATTTTTCTATTTCACCAAATATTTAACTTTGTTTTTAATATATTTGCAATCTAATATTTTTTCCATTTTATATTCAGCGTTTTGATCAATAGATATAATTTCGGTTTCAGAAGTTTTCGATGTTTTTAATAATATTAATTCGAATAAGGATATATAGAATACTAAATGGATATTTATACTTTTTGGTAATATTAATTCATAATTCAAAGGTCCTTTAACTTTCTTGATTTTGAATAATCCCAATTTTTTATAATTCAGTTTTATATTTGGTCTTTTTGTCTCGATGTTTTTTCAGAATAAATAGATTTTATTCTTTTTTTTTAATGTTGGTTTTTGATTATGTTTTTTATTATAATAATGAATATTTCTTTCAATAATAAATTTGAATTCCATTGCTATTTCTTTGTAAACTTCTTTGAGTTTCTTTGTTTGTATAATAACAGATTGGTTCTTTATTTCTGAAATATTTGGTTCTCTATATACAACTAATTTGTATCCAAAGTTGGCATAATTCGGGGAGATTTGGGTAGTTTCCAAAACAAAGCTATTGTATACGAATTGTATTAGAAATAATAATCCTATTCAATCATTTTGTTGATAATTCATATAATAACAAAGGTATACTTTAATAATCTGGTTTATTTATTCGTTCTTTTTATTCGTTTGTAGATAGAATACTGTAGACATTTTCCTTTTCATATCTAATAATACTATTAAAGCAATCCAGAATTTTGATGTAAAAAGTTTATCTTTATTGGACAATATTTCTTTTGATAATCTATATATTACAATAACTTCTTTTAGGAATATAGTTATTAGGGTTTCTGTAATCAAGATAATCTTATATAATACTAGTATTATGTATTTGATCAATCGATCTATAATGATTAGAAGATAATTGTATTTCATTCTTGTTATTGGATCCTTGGATTTAAATAGCGATCCTATAAAATCCTATGATATTGATTTTTATAATGTTGATAGTATTTCAATTGTATATATTTGTTTATAAGGGGCATAGCGAGAAGCCTTGTTCTTGATACAGATATCATATTCGATGATTATTCTTTTGATTATAATTCGGAGTCCCGGATTTCAATATTGTCTTTTAATTCTTAAATATATCCTTTATACTTCTTGATGATTATAAGCTGGCAATATATATTGTTCTTCGATGAATTTGATAGTAATACTATTTGATAGCCAAATTTTCCTTACAATTTGTATCAATCCATTTATAATTATTGATAATTCAGATCATTTGATATTTTCCTTATTTAATTATATATCTATGAGTTTGTTTTTCCAGATTTCTGTTGGTTTATTTTCTAAAACAGCAATTTCTATTAGGTTCGGAATAAGGTCTTTATTAGATAAAGATTTCAAGATTGTTGTCTCTTAATAGACTTTATTATTTTTGTATTTTGGTGATTTATTTAATGTATTTGCCCTTGTATTATCTTTGCTTTTGATATATTTGATTATCAAATCGAAACCGGCTAATTCTTCAGCTTATCAAATCAATCTTCGATTATCCAAAATCTTAATTGTAATGAAGATTTGTAGATTTATATAATCAATATGAATGATTACTGGGAATTTAGCCTTTTGGAGATAGATTCTCTAATATTTCAATAATTTGATTATAGTTATAAATTCTTTCTTATAGATATTATAATTCTGTTTTGTTTTATTCATTTTGTTGGAATAATAAGCAACTAGATGTAATTTCCTATTATCATCTCTTTGAAGATGAACTCTTGCTATATAAATATCAGAAACATCTGTTTTAATAATGCTTTCTCGATTATTATAATAATTGTAGAATATAGGTTCTTTGGTAAATCTATCTTTGATTTCCTGGAAGGTTTGCTTTGCTTTTTTGTTTTATATGAATCCTATACCTTTCTTTATTATTTTTGTAAATGGTTCTATCATTTTGGAAAAGTTTTTAATGAATATCTGATAAAAGTTGGCGAATCCTAATATAATCTGTATATCTTTGATATTTCTAGGTCGTTCCCAATTTTTTACTTTCTTGGTTTTCTTTAGATTGATGCTTATTTAACCTAATTTGATTATATATCTCAGAAAGGTTATCTTTTTTATTTCAAACTTATATTTTGATAATTTGAATTGTAAATCGATCTTTCTAAATGTTTCGAATACTTTGTGAATATATTCCTTATATTCTTCTTCTTTTTAGGAGAAGATTAAGATATTATCCAAATAACAGATTACAAATGAACTAAATTCTTTGAGTATTTCGTTGTTCTATTATTGGTATATAACAAATATATTAATTAATCCGAATAATATTACAATATATTCCCATAATCCGGAAAGTAATATAAAAATAGTTTTTCATTTATATCCTTCCTTGATTTATATGAGATTAAAAGCATTCCTTTGATTTAGTTTAGTATAGATCATTGCCTTATTTAGTTTATCCCTTAGCTCCTGGGTTTTGAGTATAAGGTATATATCCCTGATAATCCCATTGTTCATTCAATAATAGTCTTTATAAGGTCGATTATTCGGATCTCTTTTTTTGAATGCTAATAATATATTAAATATACAAAAAGACTTGGATTTCTTAATCCATCCCTTTTTTTCAGTTTTAGATCGATATTCCTTTTATATTCTTAAAGTATTGAGGTTATATAATCTCAATCTTTCAGTTAAAGGTATGAATCCTTTTTTGAAATTGATTTTATGATCCCAAAGCTTATATTCCGGCAAAGTTCTCAAATCCTATAAATCTTCGAATAGTTTGGCGAATTTTCTGTATTGTATTGAAATCTTTTTCTTATTGGTTTCGCTGATCAATGAAGGATCCATAACTGTTATAATACAATATCCGGTCTTCCTGGAAGTCTGTTCTTTTAAACCATATAATCATTCGTTTTTGTATCTATAATGATCGAATATAAAGGTATTCTTTATCCAATCAATATTTGGATTATATCTTCTAATCCAAAGGGTTCCCAAGACTATTGTATATCTGCCTAATAATACTAAATCTAATTTGACTTGTTCAATATACCTTTTTGATATAATCATTTTTAAAGCATTAATTTGTTTTCGTATCCATCCGTTTACTTCAACCTTCTTTTCTTTCAACAATATCAATTGATATAAATGTTCTTTAGGTTCAATAAGGATTCCATTCTCTTTTGCAAAGTTGGGATTTATAAATATTCCTATAGCTCCTAAATCGATCAAAACTCTAATTTCCTGTTTTCCGAGATTGATTCCTACAATTAATTGTCCAATCCCAATTGTATTATTGAGTTCTAACAATAATGATTCAATGA
>NGKH01000012.1:400434-412379 GCA_002162575.1 Sclerotinia glacialis | reverse complement strand
TATAAATCATTAATAAAAGTTAATAAATCCTAAGAAAGATTATATTTCTTTTATATTAGTTAATTATTTCTATTTAAATATTGTTTTAATCTTATCTTTATTTATCTTGAATTCTTGATTTGATATTGTAAATCCTAAGAATTCTGTTTCTGTAATATAGAATTCATATTTGTTAGATTTGCAAAACAAATCTGAATTTGTTAAATATTCTAGGATATTATTGATATTCTTGATATATTGATTCTTATTAATTGAATATATCAAAATATCATTCAAATAGTATATATAATATATATTGAGATACTTTGATAATATATTATTTATAAATTATATAAATATTGTTGGTACATTGATTAATCCGAATAGTATAATTTGATATTCATACAATCCGTATCTGTATTTGAAAACGGTTTTCTATTCTTCATCTTCTTCGATTCTGATTAAATAGTAATCGTTATATAAATCCATTTTTGTAAATATTGTGGTTTTATTTAAATAATCTCTTAATTCTATAATTAATAGAAGTAGATATCAATCTTTCATAAAAAACATATTTAGCTTTTTATAATTTATAATTAATCTTCTAATACCATCTTTCTTAAATATCTATATAATTGGATTTGATACTTTGAATAAGGATTCTCTGATTTATTCTTTAATTAAATTGTTATCGATATATTGTTTGAATATCTTCAATTCATCAATTGATATTATATAAATTGAGGTATATATTAATATTTTATTTTCCTTCAATATTATTTTGTAATTCTATAACTTATATTCCAATAAAGTATATTGGGTTTCTGGTTCTTTGAAGATTCTTATATATTTCTGGTACTACTCAAATACATCCTTGTTACGATAGTAACAAGTGACTAACTAGGAGAGCTTGGGCCTTGTGCAAAAGCGATCAGATTTCATCGAATTAATATATGATCAGGATCACCTCAAGTTCGTATACATATACACTGTCAGAAAACATATGATTGATTCAGTGAGGATCAATGAGCTCAACAACTAATTCATATTGATCTTCTTGATTAGCTATAAATATGAAGGTCTATATAAACCAAATGGATTTCCTTTGTATAAAGCTTTATGCTCAAAATCAATCATTTAGTATATTCTATTATTAATTACGAATTGTATATCATTATTATCATTATTTAAATTCCTATTTGATATCTAATTATAAACCTATTTCGAGAGCTTAAAGCATTTCTATATAATCTAGATAGTAATCCTTATAACACTTTGAGTATCATTACTGCTTCAAGTATCGATTCGATAAATAACGATATTATGTCTTCCAAGATACCATAACCTAGCAACTTTGTTATAATCAATTAGATCACTTTTGAAAGTATCGATAAGAACAGAGATATCGTTATGGGAGGTATTAAAGACCCCAAAGAGATTATTATCATCGAAACTTTTAAAATCGTTTTACCAAACCGATTCATAAACAATCAATAAGAGCTAGAAACCTTTCTGCTCCAATTTGAAATCTATTTCCAATTCAATCAGGACAAATTCAATTATGATACCGATAAAAGTGTTTGGGCTATTTTTTATTTTAAAGGAGAAGCTGCTAAATGGATCCAATCCTACCTTAAGGATTACTTTATCAATTTGAATAAACTTGAGAAGCGAATATATCTAATTCAAATCATCTTTGAAAGATTCGAAGGATTTAAAAAGAAGATATAACAAATATTCAGGAATATCAATGAATTATATAATATTGAATTCAAGATTTATAATCTCAAATAAACAAAGTCAATAATCAAGTATATTATAAAATTCAGAAAGTATATAAATATCATTGAATAGGAAGAGAACATAACGATGAGTTATTACCGGAAAGGGTTCAAACCTAAGATTAGGCTAGAATTGGATCGCAATTGCATTTGGGAAGACCTAAACAAGTTAATTGAGGAATCTATTAAAGCAGATGAAATACTTTACAAATATCAAAAGAAACATTGATCTTCTAATATTCATAGAAACCGAGATTATAATAAATATTACAAAAATGAAGGAAGACCTTAAGAAAACAAATAATCTTATAAAGAACCAATATAATTGAATACAATATTTAAAAACAAACTATTTAAAGAAAAAATAGAACGAAGATGCAAGAATAAACTATACTTTAAATATAACAAATTAGATCATCAAGTTAAAGATTATCAAAACAAAAAATCATTAAAAGGAAATTATTACAAAAAGTTTGGTAAAGATCAATTCAATATTATTTTTGTATTTCAATTATACATTTTATATTCAATCGAAGACAATAGTTACGAATATGAAGATTATCAAAAAGAAATTGATGTAATACTATAAGATCAGGAAAGGTTGAACATTATAAATCATTATGAATTGGAGCATCTATAAACCCTTTCACTTTTCTTTATCAAAGAGGATCTGAAAGAAATACCGTCGATAGAATATATGACGATAAACTGAATAACTTGTTACAATAAATTCTGTAAAATTCATCTATCGAATAAAAAAACCACAAAACAGTTTCCTTAAAGAAAAGCAAAAAGACCTTATAAGAAAAGAAAATCGAAAAAATTATTGTTATATAATCATTTAAATGATCAATTACCCAAAATTTAATCAATTACAAAATTGACCAAATTGACCAAATTGACTATAACAAAGTTTTGGGTCAAGGATAATTAAATATCATAGATCAAACAAAACAGATCTATTGTAATATAAAGATAAATAGATAAGTAATTCAGGTTATAATTGATTTAAAGATTATAGGAAATTTTAATATATTAGGAATTATAAAGCATTTAAAAATACAATTTCAGATAAAACAAACCCTATATTAATTATAATTAATTAATAGATAATTAACTGGATTAAACAGAAAGATTTCGTAAAAGATTTGCTTTTTGCAGATAAGTATAATCTAATATAAAAAGATTATCTAATTCGATATTGTTCTATTAAGGAATTAATAGATCATTTTGGGGATATTATAGTTGAAAGTATACAATCCCCAGATTGATTGATCATCAGAAACTATATCCTTTCCGAAAAGAAGCGATCGACAAGATATATTAAAGCCGGCAAGATTGAACATATATAATGAAGAATTAAAGGTGAACAACATCATTAATATAAGATATCCAATCCAAAATCTTTTATTAATAATGAAGGAAAATAAACCTTCTATATAAATAAAGAATAAGCAAAAGAAGTTGTTTGAAATCATTTTTGTAAAGAAACAGGACGAGATGCCAATACTGGTATAATACCAGAAGTACAAGAAACTATTCGAAAAAAGAAAAGATTATGATGCTTTATCAGAATATAAATTATAGGATTACAAGATAGTATTGAAGGAAAACAAGATATTTTCATTTGGACCAATCTATTCAATATTAGTTTCTGATTTAGGGATATTTAGGGATTATATTGATGATATATTAGAAAAAGGATAAATCAAAGAATCTATTTTATAGATAATTAATTCTACACTATTTGTATCAAAGAAAAATGATACAAAAAGATTATGTATAGACTACTGCAAATTCAATGATATAACGATCAAAGATTGATATTCACTTTTATTAATTATAGAACTAAAGGATCGATTGAGAAAAGTTAGGATTTTCTTTAAATTTGATTTATAAAATAAATTCCACTTTCTTAAAATAAAGAAAGGTAAAGAATGAAAAACAGTATTCAAAACTTGATATAGATTATACAAGTATCAAATTATATTATTCGGATTAACAAATGTATTTGCAATATGTATATATTTGATCAATAATATATTAAGAAAATATTTAGATATATATTATATATATTATTTAAACGATATATTAGTATTTTCGGAAACAAAAGAACAATATAATAAAGATATCTATAATATCTTATTGTATTTGGAAGAAACTGATTTTCAATACAAATCTAATAAATATAAGTTTTATATTACAGAAACAAGGTTTCTGGGGTATATTATTTTTTTTGGAAACCTCAAAATGAGTTTTAATAAAGTAAAAGTAATCAAAGAATAGGAATCATTAATTAATATAAAGGAAATATAATCCTTTTTAGAGTTCGCCAATTTTTATTGATAATTTATTAAGAATTATTCGAAAATAATTGCTTCAATAACCAAAATTACCAAAAAGAATCAAAAAGAATTTCAATAAACGAAAGATATCCAGACAATATTCGAATATCTTAAAGAAGCATTCGTAAAGAAGTCAATCCTCAAAGGTTTTCGATCCAGAATTACCAATAATTTTAGAGACAAATTTTTCAGATTATACTATAGAAGCAATATTAAACCAATCAAACTCAAATAAAAAATAATAATTAATTGTTTATTATTTATATAAGTTATCGTTAACCGAATTAAATTATAAGATATACAACAAAGAATTGCTAATGATAATAGATATTTTCAAAGAATAAAAAATATATTTGAAAAGATCAAAATATATAATATAAATATATATAAATTATAAAAACTTGATTTACTTTATTATAATAAAGGAATTGAATCGAAGACAGATCCGATGATCAGAAACTATAGCTGCCTACAACTTTAGAATTTTATATATCAAAGGAAACGAAAATGCTAGAACAAATGTTCTTAACTGAAAACCAGAATACTTACAAAATAAGATATACGAATTATATATAATACTAAAGCAAAATAACGATGTTTTAATTTATAACAAACCACAATTTGTTGTCATTTTAAAAATAAATTATAATACTATCAAAGATATTATAAAGACAGAATATTCAATGGATATTATAATCAAAAGAATCCTAATTATACCAAACAATTCAGAAAAAGGATTCATTATCGAAAAAAGATTCATTCATTTTCATAGCAAACTTTATATATTCTTCAATTTAATTAAAGATTACATTATAGAACAATATAAGTTTCCAGTTCATAGATATTAAGGTATTACAAGAACCTTTGCCAGAATAAAGAGAGAAATCTATTTTCCAAAAATGAGAACTATAATTGAAAACATAATTGGGAATTGCGATATCTGTATAAGAAATAAAGCCGTTTGATATACATCTTATAATCAGCTCAAGACCCTTGAATTATTTATTCAATTTTGGAAATCCATTGCTTGGGATTTTGTAATAAAATTACTATTATCTAAGGACCCGATTACTCAAAAGGAATACAACTCTATATTAGTGATAACAAACAGATTAATCAAATTAGTTTATATAATATTATTCTGTGAAATTTGAATAATAGATAATCTCGTTTATATATTTATAAGGAATATAATCAGTATTTATAATATACCAAACAAAATCATCTCAAATAAAAACAAATTATTCATTTCGAAATTTTGGTCTACTTTTATAATATTGTTAGGAATTAAAAGAAAGCTTTCGATAACTTTTCATTTTCAAATAAATAGTCAAACAAAACGATTAAACCAAACAATAAAAGCTTATTTTCGTTGTTATATTAATTACAAATAAAACAATTAGATTAAATTATTATCTTTAATATAATTTGTATATAATATATCAAAAACGAAAACAACAAAAATGATATCAATATATATTAATTTTGGATTCAATCTATTAATATACAAATCACCTTTATCACAAAATATGAATGTAAACGAAGCCATAAAAGATATCACAGAAATCAAGGAACTTCAAGAACAATTTTCGTTGGATCTATAATTCATTGTTTTAAGAACAACGTTGTACTACAACGAATCATATAATATAGAACTTATTTTTAAAGAAGGAGATAAAGTTTATTTTATTCGAAGAAACATACAGATAAAACAACCAAGCGATTGTTACGACGGTCAACATCTATACCGCGTCACATGACCAAATACAGGGTAACGTGACAAAGTCACGTTATGGACCGCTAAGGAACGCTGGCGGTCCCGATTAGTTATAAGTACGAAGAAGCTATATAAGTTAAATGGATTTCCTTTGTATAAAGCTTTGTATTTAAGATCAATCATTTAGTATATTCTATTATTAATTACAAATAACATATTTATATTGTTATTATTTAAATTTTTGTTTAATACCTAATTATAAACCTACCTCAAGAGCTTAGAACACTTCCATATAATCTAAATGGTTACCTTTGTAATACTTTGAACATTATTATTGTTTTAAGTATCGATTCGATAAATAACGACATTATATCTTTTAAGATATTATAACTTAACAATTCTGTTATGATCAATCAGGTCACCTTTGAAAGTATCGATAAGAACAGAGATATCGTTATGGGAGGTATCGAAGATTTTAAGGAAATCATTGTCATCGAGACTTTTAAAATCGTTTTACCAAACCGATTTACAGGCAATCGATAAGAGTTAGAAACCTTCTTGCTCCAATTTGAGATCTACTTTCAATTTAATCAGGATAAATTCAATTATAATACCGATAAAAGTGTTTGGGCTGTTTTCTACCTTAAAGGAGAAGCCATTAAATGGATCCAATCATATTTCAAGAATTATTTCATTTACCTAAATAAGCCTAAAAAGCGAATATACCCAACTCAAATCATTTTTGGGAGATTCGAAGGATTCAAAAAAGAAATACAACGAATATTTGGAAATATTAATGAATTATATAATGCTGAATTCAAGATCTATAGTTTCAAATAAACAGGGTCAGCAATCAAATACATTATAGAATTCAGGAAATATATAAGTATTATTGAATAGGAAGAGAACATAACGATAAGCTATTATCGGAAAGGGCTCAAATCTGAAATCAGGTTAAAATTAGATCGCAATTGCATTTAGGAAAATCTAAACGAATTGATCGAAGAATTTATTAAAACAAATAAGATGCTTTATAAGTATCAGAAAGAATGTTGATCTTCTAATTTTTATAGAAATCGAGATTGTGATAAGTACCATAAGAATAAAGGAAAATCTCGAGAAAACAAACAATCTTATGAAAAACCAATGCAATTAGATGTAACATTCAAAAACAAACTATTTAAAGAAGAAATAGAACGAAGATATAAAAACAAATTATACTTCGAATATAGCAAACCAGATTATCGGGCCAGGGATTATCGAAGTAAGAGATCGTTAAAAAAAGGTTATTATAAGAAATTCGGTAAAGATCAATTCAATATTATTTTTGTATCTTAATTATACACTTTATATTCAATCAAAGATGATAATCATAAACAAAAGGAATATCAAAAAGAAATCGATATAATACCTCGAGATCAGGAAAAATTGAATATTATAGATCAATATAAATTGGAGTATTTATAAACTCCTTCCTTTCTTTTTGACAAAATAAAACCGAAAGAATCATTATCGGAAGAACAGACAATTAATCATATTGTTATGAGCTGGACAATTTGTTATAATGAAACTTGCAGAATTCATTTATCAAACAAAAAAATTATAGATTGATTCCTTTAAAAAAAAGCAAAAAGAATCTATAAAAAAGGAAAGGCAATTAAAATCTATAAAGAAAGTTAAGATCAATTAAATATTGTAGGACAAATAGGTCAGATCTATTATAATACGAAAATAAATGGATAAGTAATCTGGGTTATAATAGATTCAGAAATTATAAGAAATTTTATTATATTAGGAATTGTAAAGCATTTGGGAGTACAATTTCAAACGAAATAGAAACTATATCAATTACAATTAGTTGATGAACAATTAGCTGGATTAGACAGAAAGATTTCATAAGAGATTTGTTTATTGTAGATGAATATAATTCAATACAAGGAGGTTATCCAATTCGATATTGTTTTATTAAAGAATCAACAAATCATTCTGGGAATGTTATGATTGAAGGTATATAACCCCCAGATTGATTAATCATCGGAAACTATATCATTCCTGAAGAAAAGCGATCAACAAGATATGCCAAAGCCAACAAGGCTGAATATATACAATAAAGAACTGAAGGCAAACAGTATTATTGATATAAGATATTAAATCTAGGGTCTTTTATTAATGATAAAAAAAGATAAACCTTTTATACAAATGAAGAATAAACAAAAGAAATTGTTTGAAAACATTTTTGTAACAAAACAAAAAGAAACATCAATATCGGTATAATATCAAAAGTATAAGAAATTATTCGAAGAAAGAAAAGGCTATAAAGCTTTACCAGAATATAAATTATAGGATTACAAGATAATATTAAAGAAAGGCAAAATGCCTTTATTCAATCTAATCTATCCGATATCAATTTCTGATTTAAGGACGTTTAGGGATTATATTGGCGATATATTAGAAAAAGGATAGATTAGAGAATCCATCTTATAGATAGTTAGCCTTATATTATTTATATCAAAGAAAGATAATATAAAAAGGCTTTATATAGATTATTGCAAGTTCAATGATATGATGATCAAAGATCGGTATTCATTTTCATTAATTACAGAATTGAGGGATCGATTGGGAAAAGCCAAGATTTTCTTCAAGTTTGATCTACAAAATGGATTTCACTTTATCAGAATAAAGGAAGGTGAAGAATAGAAAACTGTATTCAGAATTCGATATAGATTATACGAGTATCAAGTTATATTATTCGGATTGATAAATACATTAACAATATATATATATTTAATCAATAATATATTAAGAAAACATTTAGATATATATTGTATATACTATTTAAATGATATATTGGTATTCTTAGAAACAGAGGAACAATATATTCAAGATATTCATAAGGTTTTATAATAATTGAAGAAGGCAGATCTTTAATGCAAATTTAGCAAATACAAATTCTATATTATCGAAACAGAATTTTTAGATTATATTATATTCTTTGGAGGTTTCAAGATAAATTTTGATAAAGTAAAGATAGTCAAAGAATGGGAATTATTGATAAGTATAAAAGAAATATAATCCTTTTTAGGGTTTGCCAACTTTTATCGATGATTCATTAAGAATTACTCAAAAATAATTGCTTTAATAATTGAGATCATTAAGAAGAATCAAGGAGAATTTCGATGGACAAAAGTAGTACAAACAGTATTTGAATGCTTTAAGGAAATATTCGCGGGAGAATCAGTTCTCAAGGTTTTTGATCTAGAACAACCAATAATTGTGAAGATAGATTTTTCAGATTATATATTAAACATAATATTCAGTTAACTAAACTTGAACAAGAAATAGCAATTAGTTGTTTATTATTTATACAAATTATTGTTAATTGAATTAAACTACGAAATATACGATAAGGAATTATTAGTGATAGTAGATGTTTTTAGGGAATAAAGAGTGTATTTGGAAGGATCGAAATATATAGTGCAGATGTATATAGATTATAAGAATTTGGTTTACTTTACTATAATGAAGGAATTAAATCGATAGTAGGTCCGATGGTCAGAAACTATGGTTGTTTACAATTTCAGAATTTCATATATTAAAGGAAACGAAAATGTTAGGGCAAACGCTTTCAGCCGAAAACCAGAATACTTACAAAATAAGATATACAAATTGTATATGATATTAAAACAAAACGACGATGTTTTAGTTTACAATAAATTACAATTTGTTATTATTTTAGGAATAAATTATGATATTATTAAGGATATTATAAAAACAGAATATATAATAGATATTATAATCAAAAGAATCCTAATTATACTAGATAATCTAGAAAGGGGATTCATTATCGAAGATGGATTCATTTATTTTCATAATAAGCTTTATATACCCTTTAACTTAGTTAAGGATTATATTATAGAACAATATAAATTATCAATTCACAGATATCAAAATATTGCAAGAACCTTTGCCAAAATAAGAAGAGAAATCTACTTTCGAAAGATGAAAACTATAATTGAAAATATAATTGAAAACTGTAATATGTATATAAGAAATAAAGCCGTTTGGCATACCCTTTATAATCAATTCAAAACCCCCGAACTATCTATTCAATTTTGGAAGTCCATTGTTTGGGATTTTGTAATGAAATTATCATTATCCAAAGATTTGGTTATTTAAAAGGAATACGACTCTATATTAATGATAATAGACAAATTAACCAAATTTGCTTATATGATATTATTCTGTAAAATTTGGATAATAAATGATTTTGCTTATATATTCATATAGAATATAATTAGTATTTATAATATACCAAATGAGATTATCTTAAATAAGGATAAACTATTTATATTGAAGTTTTGGTTTATTTTTATAGTATTGTTTGAAATCAAAAGAAAGCTTTCAATAGCTTTCTATTTATAAATAGATGGCCAAATAGAACGATTAAACCAAACGATGGAAATCTATTTATATTGTTATATCAATTACAGACAGGATAATTGGGTTAAATTATTATCTTTGGTATAATTTGTATATAATATATCAAAAATAAAAATCACAAAAGTAATGCCAGTATATACTAATTTTGGGTTCAACCCATTAATTTATAAATTATCATTATTGCAAGATACGAATACAAACGAAGCTATAAAAGATATTATAGAAATCAAAAAGCTTTATAAACAATTCTCTTTGGATTTACAATTCATTGCTTTAAGAACAGCATCGTATTACAATAAATCAAAAAGTATAGGACCTATTTTTAAAGAGGGGGATAAAGTTTATTTTATTCGAAGAAATATATAGACAAAACAACCAAACGATAAATTAGATTATAAGAAATTAAGATCATTCAAAATCAATAAGGTAATAAGACCAATCAATTACAAATTGAAACTATTATATATAATGAATATCCACCCAGTATTCCATATCTCACTCTTTGAGAAAGCATTATCAAAAGCACCGAAAACACCAGACCCAAAAATTGATTCAGTTAATCCGAAAAAAGAATATTATATCGAAGAAATACTAAACTACAAATATATTAATAGGAAAATCAAATATTTAATCAAATAACAAGATTATTTATATTCAGAAAACATTTGGGAATCTAAAAAGAACTTTAATATACCTGATTTATTGAAGGAATTTCATCAATATTATCCAGATCTTTCCAAAAAGGATCTGAAGGATTCAAAAAAAAAGAAGGGTCGAAATCATTCAAAACATTCGAACTAACATCAATTTGTGCCGATATATTAATAATTACTTATTCTTTTCTTTTTTCCTTTTTTATATATTTGTTCTCTAACCTTTCCTTTTCTTCTATTTCATCGAATTTGTCAAAAGATTTGAAATCTTATTACAATATATAAAAAATCTATTTACAAAAGGTTTCTTTTATATATTCCAAATAAAGCAATTTGGCCAAAATCTCCTTCTTTTTATAACGAAGTTTGTTTTCTTCTTTTTCCAATAATAATCAATCCTTATAATTAGGATCTATTATATTATATTTTATATTACTAGCTTTAATACAATTATTATATCTTTTCGATTTGGGGATCATCCGATATTCAACCCTTTAAGCTTTGCAACAAAAATATGGCATAACGACAAATTGGTTTTTAAAAGATCGAAAATATAAATCGTAACGATTTGCAATGATCTTCGTATTTCGAATAAAAGGTATATTAAGGAAAAGAAAGGAATTATTTCATTATATTCATTTAAAAGTAACAACCCTATTTTATAAAAGTTTGGGATAAGTATTAGATTAGAAAGGGGATAATGTTACAAAGGTAATAATTGACTTGTTTATATAAGCTTGGATCATATATGAATCAAATATAATTCGATCATATTAGTATACAATTATAGTCATTCTAAAATTATATATATATATACTACCAGATTATATAAACAGAAGTACTGGATCATCAAGATCACTGATGATTCAAGGTGATCGAAGATCATTGGGGATCATTAATGATCCAAAATGATTATAGGAACGAAGGTTTATATAAACAAAATGGATTTCCTTTGTATAAAGCTTTATATTCAAGATCAATCATTTAATATACTTTACTATTAGTTACGAATAGTATATTCATATTGTCA
>NGKH01000012.1:364957-386857 GCA_002162575.1 Sclerotinia glacialis | reverse complement strand
GAGATCCTTCAATAAATCCTTCCTTTTCGAATAATTCGACTAATTCATGATTATTTGTAAGCTCAACTTCCTCATCGGCATTTCCAATTGATTCTATCTTTATAGATAAAATGTCCATATTTAATTCTTTAAGTTGTTCTGGATATAATTAGGGTAACTCTTTTTCTAACAATCCAATCTTATAAGAATTACTTTTTAATATATTTATTTCTTGGGGTCTTTGTCTTTTATTTCCAAATCTTCCTTGTTTCTTGCTTTTCGTAACGAATGGTTTCTTTTGATTACAATCTCGAGATATATGCCCATCTTTTCTACAAATGAAGTATAAATTATTCTTTTTGTATCTTTTCTTTTTTTCAATATTAAGCTTGTTTGATTTATAATGGCGTTTAGTTTCATTCAATTTTATTAGGTCGTCAGCATTGTAGTATTTGTTTTGACATTGAGTTTTAGAAAACTTTCTGTTTTCCTGAATGATTCCCTTCTTCTTTATTCGTCTTTTGTAAAAACGATTGTCAATTAGAATAAAGGTTTCGATTAATTCAGAAAGGTTTAATGGTTTTGGAGCTCTTACTAGCTCATCTTTGATAATATCCTTAAATCCCTTATAGAACTAGGATCTAAGGTAATTATCATCCTATATAATATACCTAATGTATTATTGGAACTTAGCAGTATAGATTGTGATTGACCCTATTTGCTTAAGTTGTTGTAATGCTTTTTCAATTATATAATCGGGGTCAATTTCCCCGAATACCCTATCGAAACCTTGTCGAAATGATTTGTAAGTACCAAAAAGGCGATGTATTTCGGATTTCATATTTTTATTGAGCTGATCATTGATGGTTTTGATCATTAGGTTATTGAAGAAGGGTTCGATTCAATTGAACGCAATTCCTCGAAAGAACAAGATTAACCACAAGATCCTTTATATTGGTATCAAAAAGAAATATCCATTAAAAGTATAATAAAGATTAGCTTATACAACAAAAATTCGATGCTTACTATAATCTCTATGAAATAGATTAAAGATAGATATTTAGATTGTTCGTTTTGGCTTCATATTGACGGCAACCTGTTTTGAGGCTTCACTGAAGGAGAAGGAAACTGGTTCGATGGATTATTGAATAAAGTCCATTGTAATTAATATAGCTTAACCGAAACAATATTCAAAATGTAACGATATTGTATTGGAGGTAACGATTGCTTAAGGTTTCGTTAGTTGATAATTGTAGGTTAAGGCTTTATTAATTGGGTTTATTTGGAAGTGAAATCGTTACTAGATCAAATAGAATATAAATAAACTAATTAATAATTAAATTGAATACAAAACTTTTAAATTATGAAACTATTCTGATTATATACTGATCTCTTTCTGAAGTTTTAAAAAACCTACATTTCTAAAAGCTTTATTATATGATCTACTATTTGCCTCAGGACAATAGTTCTGGGACGAATCATATCCTAGGACATTTATCCTAAAACCCAATAATTGTCTAGTTTATTCTTTCTGGGACATCATTTGTCCTAGGACAATATTTGTCCTAGAATTCCCTATCGATAAGGATCCTCTCCGAGGAAAACAGTTCAAACACCGGTAACTAGATTTATTCTATAATAATGAGTGTGGTTCGTGACACTTTCTATAATTGCCTTGAAATCGAAGCAAAAAGCGATAAAAAGTTTTCGAGATCTTGTAAAGAAAGAAAGGACTTCATTAAAACTTAAATGATTATCCAAAAGGGTGGTAATCGGGCCAAAAATAATTTGGGCCTTATTAACTTTAATAGTAAAGATATTTGCTTTATCCAAAAGGGATTGGGAGAGCTTCGGAGGGCTAAAATTAGCCATTTTGGGTGAGGAGAGGGACGAAAGAAGAGGTGTGGCTTTCTGGCGTTCACCACAGGTTTTTGGTGAAACTTGTAATAATAAAAGTTATACAGAATTTCAAGCTGAATTCAGAAATGCAATGAAAATCGCGAATTTCTGACGTCACGTGGTAAAGTCGAATGAATGTCTTTTCGGTGCGCTGGTGTGATAGTGTGTTATTCCTAATTAAATTAATAGCAAGCCTTCTCGATTATTTCCAGTCACGTGATTATCATGCCAAGATTTAGATACATGCATTTGATTAGGTGACTAATCATCATTCTCTAAGCCTGAGGCAAAAGTCCGGAAAACGGATTGATCGCTCAATCCTTGAAAAGGACTGCATCATTCAGCATTTGGCGGGGCAATCAGAAGCCTAGAACCACCAAAAGAGTCATAGAAAACCCCTCAAGACACCAGGATTGATCAATATTTGTCAATATCACTCACTATACAGGGAAATTTTTTTTCAATAAATCATTCCATCATCCGAAATTGATATATACAATTTCTTCATCGGCTTGTTCCTTTCAATAGTTCAGGGTCGGTCCATCACTGCGGTAACTAAACCGTAAGCCGAATAGCTAGTACGCATCAAGTCAACATGGCCAAAAAGCAAGCTGCTGGCGAGAATAGCAGAAAGGCCGCTGGAAACGCCAAGAAATCTGAGGTTGCTGCGGCGAAAGCGGCAGTCGAGAATAATAAAAAGGCTCAAGTAGAGGCCGAGGAATGGAATAAGGGAGCAAAGAGCAATTCAAAGGCGTGAGTCCGAATGGTTGATTTCAGCTGAAGCTACCCCGCATATCACCCGACCAATCTGCTAACGTAGGATTGAACGACAGTGAAGCTGCAGCTGCCAAAAAAGCCGAAGCAGATCGGAAAAAAGCAGAAAAGGATGCTTTGTTGAAGGCTGAGGAAGCTGATGCTCCCTCTGGCCCGAAGAATGCGAAGAAAGTCGAAAAGAAGCCTGCCGTTAAAAGGGGTCTTGACCTATCACAACTTGACGACTCCCCTACTAGTGCTAGCCCAACATCAGCTCTGAATGCGTCGGGTATCGACAATGCGTTGGATGCGTTGGCCTTGACATCAAGTGCGAAGGAAAAGATTGACAGACATCCAGAAAGGAGGTTTAAGGCTGCTTATGCGGAATTCGAAGAGAGGAGGTTGGCCGAAATGGATCAGGATGGTAGCGGAGTGGGATTAAGAAAGAACCAGAGGCAAGAAAGGATCAGGAAAGAGTTTGAGAAGAGTCCTTTGAATCCTTATAACCAGGTCACCGGAAAATATGATTCAACTAAGGACGAGCTGGAAGAGATTAGGCAGGGCGTGAAAGCCGGTGTCGAGTCAAGGCTTGCCGGCAACTAGCTAATTCTAAGCTTGCAGTTGCCTTTGTGTGGCGACTTGCTACATCTTGTAGCCATCATTGTTGTGGGTTTGGGCTTTTTGGCGATTAAAACGAAACCAGCAATGCAGGCAAGCAATCAGTAGCGGTAGAGAGAGAATGAATGATATCCATGATTACATACAAATTCCAACTCGTGCGAATAATCATATTCGAAACAAAGATTGGCCAGGAGGTAATGTAGAAATGGCATTGATGTTTCTCAAACCCGTGAATAACCTCCTGAACTTGCTCTAGCCATGGCAATAATAACTTCACCGCTTTTACCTCATCCCCGAGGTCTGGATCACAAGTCAAAACACAACACAGTCTAAATCAAGTATAACAACAATAACAATGGCGCCACAACAATTATCAACTTTACCTACGGTCCGAAAACAAAATTTACTTGTAGAATTGTCCGTTGATCCACTCTTCCCATACACAGAAACCAACCATACTAATATGAAATCCACCAATTCAGTTCAAGTCTGAAATATGCATGTCCGCATGGCGTATTTATGAGCCTCACTCCCGGCGACCCCACCCTCTGGTCGGGCGTCCTCTTCGTAAGGAAAGGTAAATCTAAGTCTCATTCCATTCGATCTGCCATTCCATGCATCTTGCTCGCGCGGACGCGGGTCCGAAATAGTCAACTTAGCACATCACATCATGTTAGATCTCAACTAATCTGCCTTGCCGTGTCTTCTAGGTCCATATGCGCCTTCAGTCCTGCGCTTTCAGATCTCGTTTCCCCCGCAGTATCCAGCTCTGCCGCCTCTGGTGACTTTCTCGACGGATATTTTTCATCCGCTTATTACGCCGCTTACGACGTATATGTATAGTACGGATACGCAGTCTGACGGCACAGTGAGTGCGACGGATGAGGAGAGGTTACCGCCTGGAGGGTTCTCGCTGAGAGATGGATTTCCGGCTTGGTTTGGGAGAAAAAGTAGGAGGAGTGTTGAACAGAGGACTCCGACCAAGGCGGGGGGAAGTACGACCGGGAGTGTAGCTATGAGTAGTCCGGGGAGTGGTATCTCGTCACCGGGCAAAACGGCAGATGGCATAAGGGTGGGGGTTTATGAGGTGTTAAGATATCTTAGGAGGACATTTGATGATGAGCTTGTGCTAGATAAGGTACCTTTAGAGGCGGCTGGAAATCCTGGCGCCTGGCACGCGTGGAAGTCGTATCGCATCAAGATTGGGAAGATGGCTGCAGAGAAAAAAGATCCCGATCCGAAAGATCCGACATCACCTGTAGTGGCTCGCGCACCGGGAGAATGGAATTGGGATGGTGTATGGGAAGCAAGAGTTAAGAAGGGTATCGAGGCCAGTACTGCAGATACAGTGCTATATGGTTTAGGGGCAGATGATTTGATACAGTTTCTCAATTTTGACAAGGAAAAGGTTGAGCAAATCAGAGAACAGATCAAGGAAAGTGCGCATACTCTGGAACCGCAACGAAGGAGCGTGACATGATGTCGGAGAATATCGTGGACATTTCGGCATTTTCATACGGTTCAGCATGTTCTATGGACTATTGTTTCTAGCATTGATACCCCCAGTTCACCCAATATGAGTTTTTAATTCTTCTCTATGTCTTGATATGGAATTGGCGTTTGGGTACGCACACGAGGAAAATTTCCGACGATTTTGAGTATGTATACCCAGTATTGGTCCGTTTGTCAAGTGATCGTCTTCACGTAACACGGTAGCGATGCTCGCCATTAGGAATCTGTGAATTCTTAGCATTCAAATTACGGTGCTCGACAACACATACAAAGTAGTCGGATTCTGTTATCTTTTATCTTCAACTATGGAAGGATTGTAGGCGGTGTGGATCCAGTAAGGGATTTGGTTTGATGAAGGGGAGACTTGCTTCATGTTCAGCCTCGTGTTCATGATCAAGGCTAGAATGTAGCATATGTTCGAATAACATACTTCAGCTATTGTGAGTTAGTCTTGAGAAAGAACAAGATGTGGTTCAGTAAATCATTTAGTTAGCTCCTGCTGACATTCAGGGAGTTGCATCGTGAAATTATTCATGTCATATAGACTGAGTAATATAACATTGCATTTTCATGAGAGCGTCCCCTTTCACCTGCATTTTCTAATGCTTGTAATATATGGAAGAGGGAGGTCATGTCCTCTAGCACTTGAACCATGGGTATCGAGGACTATGAAAATAGATCAGGTCCTGACGGCATTTGAAGTTTGTATTTGTATATTCGAAGGTCGGACTTGTTCCAGCCCAAAACTCAGAATTTATGTGTTGGTACAATATTATTCAAGCCTTTCCGGTGTCTTTTAAGCAAAACTCTTTTGGGTTTATTGCAGGGTGAAGGTGTAAAATTCCCATTTCAGTGTTGTAGAACCCCCCTTTCGCGGTTTACGAAGTAAATCACAACTGTCCCATATACTTCCCCTTGTCAACTCTCATCTCTTAATCAAACACTTCAAGCCTTTCTAATCCCTAGGTTTTGTGGTTTTGAGGACATCTGGCATTTGAAAGTTCAAAGACAATTGTATATTCAAGTGCCAATTTTCATCAACCCCCTAAAGATTCGCCTGACTTTTCCTGGCATAATTCCTATTGCACCTTCCTTAAAAAATCGAAGTATCGTTCTTTTCCGAAAGTTTCGTAGAAGAGCAATGCCTTCCTATTCTAGATGTTATTGCCACAGTAGGATCTTTCTCGGTCTTAAAGATTCGTTCCTTTCAACAACATTACTGTTTCAATTTTTTTTGGCTATGATTACAGAATCTTTTTCTCCTGTTGGCGCACTTATAATTGTACCAATTGTTATCCTACTATTTGTTGTATTAATTGCATTGAAAGCTTGCAGTATTTGGAGGTGGATTGTTAGCTGTTGTCATTGGCCTGGGAGGATTTTTCGTTCCTCCAGATTGATTCGGAAATTCAAAAGTCGACATTCAAGCTTCGACAATATTTACGACGACTCTTGGAGCCAATTGGAGACTACAAGGTCGGGCGGCTCAAGTTTTATTAGTAGAGCCTCTACATTGGACACTTTCATTGCCCCACCCTCGGAGACACATTCAACAAGCTCATTATGGCACACCCCAGCTCAGCAGACCGCCTGGAGATTTATGAACCCGAGGAGCCCGCACCGCTACGAATCATCAAGCGTAGCCAGACCGTTGCCGGTCGCCCTTCGATCACCGGATTTGGAGGCAAAGACGAGTGGGGAGTTTTTGAATCCACGTTCGACAATGAAGATGAAGGAAGCCCACCAGTAGCAGCGGACAGACCTTTAGGTCCTTTGACTATACATAAGATAAGAAGGGGCCGATGCAGGGGCAGAGGCAGTATTCTAGGTGACAGCTTGTCTATAAAGATTGTGGACGTTGAGACGCCAGGTATAGCCTAAGAAAGAATCATACTATTAACCTAAGCTGATTTTTGCAGTTTGTCCTGAACTTCCAAAAGACGACTTTGACCTTACGCCTAGAGCTACTCATCCGCCAGCACGTACCGTAAGTGCGGGTAAATTCTTGAGGACTGATTTACATCATGGCAGCTCTGAAAACGACGTAAATAAGCATCCTACTCAGCAGCCTTTGGATGGCTCTCCTGAGATACCTAAGAGAAAGCATTCCAAATCCAAATACTCTCTCTTAAGGGCATTCGGTGGTAAGCGTGGCGATGAGCTGGACTCTAAATCTCTCGGTCGAAGTGATTCTTCAACTTCAACTAGGACAATGAAATCCCACAATACTCTTCTTCGTAGGCTCTCCCACAGGAAGTCTACAGCATCTACAATTCAATCAATCGCTTCCTCAGTACCCTCAAGCCTTGGAACTGTGGAGCTCTCTCATCCTTTTGACACAAACAGTCAAGATTCTATTGATGCTACGGTCAGTCCAAGAGAATGTTCGTACTACGATGGAACGATTATAATCTCGAGCCCCCCAACACCCACACTTGGCTCAATTAGGGACGATAATCTGGTTCTATGCCCACAAATTTCCGTCACTCCAGAGAGCGCTAGTGTGAATGCAGGCGTTTGCACATTATGGGCTGCGGTTGAAATCACGGGCGTACTTAGAAGAGCTGACGGTACATCGACTTTAGATGATGCGGGTCGTACTTACAGCACACAAAACCTTACTCCACGTTGCTTGGGTAGGCAAAGAGTCTCTCAATCTCTTGCGAGTATTTTTACTAATAGTTCTAGACCTTCGAGGTTATGGCAGTCTCCATAACATTGCTGTTGAATTCCAACCTGGGCCAGATTGTATTATAGTTGACCAACCAGAGGATACATTTCAGGCGAAGACTATTCGGGTAAGTGAGACTCATCTGATGTTGGTCAAGATTCGGTTGAACGAAGTCAAGATTTCAGTTTCGCATGCGAAGGAAAAGTCATCGGATGAACTGATCGAAAATCTAAATGAGATTCTGGGAGATATTAGCACTCAGTATCTAACCGTAAAACTTAACTATCGGCACTCCGCTTTTTTGAATTCAAGGCACCAAGCTGCCGAAGGAGAGTTCAGACTTTTACCGCAGCACACATTGTTGGAGACGAAAGCCACAGCATCAATTAAGCGCCATGATCCAGCGTCCGCTTGGTCACCAAGAAACTCTGGTGCCATGAATTCCGCGGTAGGAGCGTCTGCACTTACCAAGATTATCGAGAAGCACTTTTCAGCAGAGAAGTCTAGGGAAGCACTTCAGAAACTTTCGGATGATAGAACAATGATTCCATATCCCCGAGGGACCTATGGACACTCTTCCGATAAAGAAAATCGGAAATTTACAGCCAGTCCATTGTCATACATTGATCCGAGTAATAGTTTACTTTCCCATTCGTTCTCTATGACTGCCATTTCAAATTTTAACGCTCGAGGTAGTCCTGTTTCAAAACGACTGATTTCACCTTATGATCATCCATTGGTCGTAGTGGATGGTGAAATGGATCCGGCTCGAAAGATTTGGTCACAAATGCGAAGAACCTCACGGCCAGCCCGTAAACATCCTCGGGCTAGCATCAGCGATGGAAATTACTTCAGTGCAGATCAAGACG
Organism: Sclerotinia glacialis; assembly: GCA_002162575.1. Classification (NCBI taxonomy): domain Eukaryota; kingdom Fungi; phylum Ascomycota; class Leotiomycetes; order Helotiales; family Sclerotiniaceae; genus Sclerotinia; species Sclerotinia glacialis. Next base: position 378,553 of record NGKH01000012.1, on the reverse strand, counting down.
CGCTATTTGAGTGTACTCCACGGTATGGGGGCAGCTTGAGGAGTCCAAATATCTCACTTTTCGAACCACCTGATACTCATCTTGATACGTCGCTTGAACTAACACCAAAAGCGAAGCAAAATCGAGCCTCGAGAGGCAAAAGTACTAGTACCATAATCGACGATAATAGAAACCACCTTATGGAGGTGGCGTTGAGAAACAAGAGGAGTGTGGGCCAAGAAACCTTGAGAAGCATGGTGCCTAGCACACATAGTGGCAAAGGCTTTGGAATCGGGCGGCACGGTGGTGTTATGGGGGCAGTAGCGGGAGTAGGGCTAGCAGGTAGAAATTGGGGGCAGTGGTTACCTTGGGGAGGGGGTGAGTAGGGTTGGGGTTAGCCAAAATGCACTTTCATTGTTTAATTTTTAGTTGGACATTCAAGATGGCCAAGATAATGGTATTGTTAGACTTTTATAGGGTTCTCTCGCTAGGCTTTTTATGATAATTAATCTCTTTCGTCTGTCTTTCTTTTATGAATAGATTATCAATTCAGGTTCATATTCTCAAAATTGAATGTCTATGTTGGTACAAATTTTAAAATATTCACCTCTGATGGGCTTCATATACACTTTGATGTTCCAGCTCAGATTGAACGATCAGATGATCTCGAGGCTCGAATGCCTCATATTATTACTTCGAACATTTTATTAACTCAAATCTAATAATCAAATATTATGCCATTTATGTTCGGATGCGTCGGAATTTACTTTGCGCGTGGGATTTCGTCCATCGTGAATACCAATTCAGATTTTCATTAAGGTGCCATGTCCTCACGCTATTCGGCAGTTTCTCTGTCATATGTAGGTTATAGGAGCTATATCTGAGTATTGCGGAGCCGTGGTAGATGCCCTCGAAAAATAAGGGTTACTGGTAAGAGCGCCGGGATGAGGCGTTGATTCGTGGTTATTACCGCAATGAATCTCGAGGGATTCTCTTATGGCGTTGGACTGAAGAATTTTAAGAGTCGACGCTTGAGTCTGACATTGGCAAGTCCAAGTCTTGAAAGATCCAAAGAGCTGCGTGCGGTAAATATCCTACCATCTAGCTTTCATCCCATACATTGATGGCGGCCCATAAATCTCGAGTTGCCATACTCGAGTCGTAAATCCTCGCCATCATCGTTCGAATTATCCCCTGCCTGCGTCGGGTGCTGGTTTATCTCGAGATGAAAAATCGGTTGTCGGCGCAGGAGTCTGAATGCTGGGTTTCAGACGTAGTATATCTTCGTGCGTCGACGCCATTCTCTCCTAGTGACGTGGATGATACTAATATCAAATCATGACGCCATTTAATTCATCCAATCAGAACTTAAAATGCAGACTAATTGATTGCATCTAGTTATTAAGCGATTATTTAGGCGAATTTAGCTCATTGGGGAGGTGAAGTAGTGCTTCCTGGGATAAGCATTTTCTGATGTTAGTATCATTCAAAAGGGGGTTTGCTAGTGATTTTTAGATTGATGCTCAGATTTTAGAAATATATGTTCCAAGCCATTGCGCAAATCCGGGATTCCGAAATCAACATAGTTTATTTTGAAATGAGCTTCAAAGCCTATAAGGATTCAAGAAAAAGCCTCAACATCGTTCGTTTATTTTATATAGTAATTCCAATTTTGATTTCTATATCAAGTCAAATAAACCGAAAAAAGCAATAATAAAATGGAAAATGAAAGTAGGGGCAGCGATGAGATTGAAAATGAGAGATAGAATAGAATCAGGTTTTGCTTGGCAACAACAAGCGTTATGAATTTCTCTCAGCTCTCAGAACTCTTCTAGCTCTTCCAGCTCTTCATAGTCATAATGATAACATAGCGAACGGAAGAGACGAGACCTAGAAGCTATCGAATACATTGATATTTGACGACGGCATAAAATACATCTGCACCTTCGCCTCCGGGCTTAAACGTACGGTCCGTTAAACGCATGAATCCTTTTTGGAGGTGCAGGTGAGGGTGGATATGCTGGTGAATCTGGTGAATCTAGATCTGTAAATATAAAATACAAGGGAAATCATCATGAATGGAAAATTACGACTAGATGGCTATTGCTGCGTGGAGATGTGATGAGATTAGACAAAGTATATAGACAAAGTATAAACCATATCCAGAATGGAAATGGAACATAAAGCTGACGGGATTGTACAGCGACGCAATTGAATATATTGAATATAATATGGCCAGACTCAAGTAGTGAGTTGAGGTAGTTAGTCGTACTGTCACCTCACTTTACATCCTGAGAATACTCTCGCAACGGATTATGGGTTCTTTCCTTGAAGAACCACCTCGTGGCTATAAATTGCAACCCTCCAAGTCCTCGTAAAACTCAAATTATCCAAGTCTTAGATTGAAGACGCTACTACACATCAGTAAGTTAGTTTTTGATCTAGCGTCTTTTGAATATATACCGATGAGCAGCATTTAGTGAAAGCCAAACATTTGCTCGCTGTTAGGGCCTTTAGACATCGTTTGAAACGACCGCAGCTAGATAAAAAGGGAAAAAATACGCCGAATGTGGAACCGACTCTGAAGAACATCGATTCACAAGTTCAAATTGATGTCCTTACCGGTCCTACTTTCACCATCTTCCCAAATTTTACTCTCGAGTTACAACGCAAGATCTGGGAATTCGCCGCCATCACTGATCCTCGAGCTATCGAAGTTCATTCCCGATATAAAAGAAATACGAAGACGCGGGTAGCTCAGTTTTATGACTTCTTTGGGATTTCTCCTCGCCACCGATATTATACAAAGACATCATCTATCCCCACCAATCTTCTGCACGCCTGCAGCGAATCCCGAAAAATTGCTTTGCGAGAGTACAGTTTCCATTTTCTCCTTGGTCGCCCCTTCTACTTCAATGCCCATCGGGATATTCTCTGGATGAAGAGCGATGCCAAATTCGATGCTTCAATATTGCATATAGGGAATGCTTTGATCACATATAGGTATAAGAGAGAAAGGGGCATTCCCGCCATGATCGCAAAATACCAATTCCGTTCCCTGGCCTTCGACTACGAACCCTGGGTCATATTACCGCTGGCCCGACAGAAGTACCTAAATTTCTGGATAGAATATACAGTGGGAGGAATTGCTGTGGAGAAGATTTTCCTGGTCTATACCAAGCGGGATCAACGAAATGAAGCGGTGGAGTTTGCGAAGGCTATACATGACTATGGAGAAATGAAGATGAAGTTTTATTCTCGGTTCGTAGTACCAACCAGTCCATTGGCAGAGTGGCACTTTTATAAGGGCATTGACTTGAGAAGGGGAAGCGGAATAGGATTCAAAGTACCTTCAGTCGAAGCAATCCTAAATACAGAGCTCATCCAATGACCCATCTCACCCATCTCACCTCACCTCAGCGCACCTAATCACACCCTGCATAACAAAAACAGTACGCCTCATCATTCCAGCCTCAACGAGCCTCGACGAACGAGAACAAGAAATAATGCATGGACATAATTTATAAAAGGCGGTTTCGATAGCAATGAATAGACCTATTCAATTTAGTATAAAGCTATATCATAAATGATATATGAAAACTATCATATGTATTAGCAAGTAAGGTCTCCAGGCAGGGTAGAATGTAGGAAGTAGTATTAGATTATCTAAGGAGAGGGCGAAGCTCTACCTATACCAAGTGCTTCGCTTAGTCAATAGAACTAGTGCCCTAAGCCTTACACGTGACATCAACCTTTCCAACAACATGAAGTAATCTTACAAGGATATGATTTATATACCTGGATGTGGCCCCCTCAAAAGAAGAAATCAGGAATCAGGAATCAGCAAACCAAACATCTCCAGCTGTTGTAAGAGATACTAGATAGATACACCAATAGATATCTAATCAGCCAACAACACTAGCGTAGCCCAAGACATCAGAGTCTTACATCCTTGACCCACCCCGACTCAATGATCTATACAAATAAAAATACAAATACATCTATATCAACGAATTAGACGGTGTAAATTTAATTCAGAAAAAGGTATACGCGAGAATCTCTAATCATGCTCATCGTCCTCACTATCATCCCCAAAAATCGCCTTAAAGACTGCGTCTGTAGCCCTTTGACCCTCTAAGGCATCATTTCTCTCCGCATCAACTACCACGCGCTGCTCTTCCCCTTCATTCTTAATTACCACATTCTCAGGGTCAACATTATCATCCACCTCCTCTTTCTTGATTTCCGGTTCTCGAAACCCGGTTCCATTTCCGGCTTCAATCATCATTCTCTCGATTTCTCTCCTCGCTACCAAATCCGTCGGCGCTTCTCTTCCCATTCCACGATCCTCATCTGTGGAGGGTTGTACATGTTTTGGCGGTTGAATGTTAAATCTTTTACACAATAATCTTGTGGGAAACCAATCTTTTTTCTCCCTAGTCATCGGGCCATACATGCCCATTTTTGCAGCCTGTTCGGCTGGATCTTCTTTGACTTCTGGTTTACTCAGAAGATTTTTTGCTGCACCATCTTGACCAGGTAATATTGTACTTGAAGAAGAGCTGGTGAATCTCGTAGCCATTAATCCTGTCATTGGTTTGAATATGTTTGCGCAATTAGCGAATTCTTTTAATTCTTTTAGCCAATCTTCTTTACTCGTTAGCATCCCCTTTTCCGGTAATGTCGTTACAATACCAGCTTGATGTTCGAGGTAAGCACGATAACGAACACGCTTTGCTTCATCTTCACCATAGACGCTTGAGCAACGCATGAGTGCTGCCTCAGCAGTATATTTATCGATTTTAGGGATTTGAGAAAGAAGTTCTTGTTGTCGTTGTTCAGAGGTCATGGCATAGCCTTCAGGAATTTCGCCTAATGCTTGGGGTAGATTGGATTTTCCAGAAGCGGCAGCTAATCTGTCGCGAGCAGAGCTAGAAAGGAAATCGAATACTGATTTCCCAGGTAGAGCTGATTCCCCAAGGATAGATGCTCTAGACTTAGGATCCAGTTTAGATAATTTTGCTGCTTCTGAGGTGGATAGATATTGTGATTGCGCAGATTCGGATTTTGATTGTTTGACGGATTTCCATCCTTCAGGAATTGTGGGCGGCGGATATTTTGAGATTGTTTCCGACATTGATGTCGAGTCATTACTCAGAGTAAATCCATCCAGGGGTAAGCGACCATCGTGACATTTCCGTAGGCTAGCAGCTACCTTTGCCAGAGCAGTTTTCTTCGATATAAAGACGGGGTTCGATTTCAATAACGAATTGGCTGCTGGTGATATAGGTTTCTTTTTCTTTTTATCTCCCCCAATGACTCGATTGTAGGATATTCTTGGCCCAATTTCATACGGATCTTCATCGTCTGAGCCGGTATCGTTAAGTATACCAATACCAATACCACCTTTCGCAGGTTTCTTCTTCTTCTTTGAAATTTTGGGCCCTATTGAAAAGGACCGGTCATCGTCCTCGTCCTCTGATTTCTCTTTCTCAGACCCAAGTCCATTTATTGGCGTTAACTTTGTCTCCCCATCGAAACCTAAGCCCTTATGGTCATCCTTCCGGAGAAAACTAATCATCCGGGTATTTTCAGGCGCAAAGAGATATGTCGCATTGACATCTGTACAAGGCCTTTCCATTCCATCCAAACGTGCTTCCCGCCGAATCTTTGGGCCTACTCCCTGTCCCTCCTTCCAACCCATTTTCTTCAATAATTTGACACCCATCGTCTCCCCTTCAGTCTTGAAAAGATCAATGAATGCGCCTCTGCGGTTCGCATCATCTTGCGTAGAACCAAGTCCAGCGAATCCTTCTGCCGTTTGTACTCGTTGCGCTTCTGCAGCATCCGCAATATCTTCATCATCCATGAAGTCCTCTGGTCGTTGCTGCGGTGTTTTGGCGGCGGCATCTTTACTTCGATTCGATCGAGAGGAAACGAAAGTCGAAGGCGTCCATCCTTCTTTGGAGCCTACAGTGTTGAAGTATCTATTATCAGTTAGAACTATTACATTGAACGACTATACTTAATATTGAAAGATATAAGGTTATTACCCTGCGCTGAAACCACCGGTGAAAGCACCATGCAATCTTTTCAAACCCCTCTCATCACGAACATCCTGCTTCCACACTGGTACGTAAGACCCATCATCTCGCACATCTGCATCTCGTGGGGGTAATGGAGTGCCGTATACTACGAAAGGCGATTGTTGGGCCTGTAAATCTGCTTCATATGTTGCTCGCGAACGTTTTCCGGACATGGTAGAAACATGGAGATGTAACGATGGGCTAGAACAATATTGAAGAATTTGAGAACAGAGTCGAGGCTGCACCCAATTCTTGAAATCGTCAGCCTTGTCAAGTTTATTTGGTGAAAACGGATAAATATAATTGGTTCGATAAACGCGAAGTGATCAACAATCAACATGGAGCTAATAATACCTACCGTTGCATTGGGTTCGAGTTATGTAAATGTTTAGTTTTCAGTAGTTTTCAATAGTCTCCAATCAGGAATCGCAAACGGTTGGGTTCCCGCTGTCAACCTATTCCTCCGTGGATTCTTTCTGGAAACATGTTCTACAGGAATTTGTGATTTGTCAATGATGGAATGTATCATGGACATCAATCTAATTTATATGGCCTTCAGATGTTGGAGGAGGGGTACCAAGGATTGCATTGAACTTCTTGGGATTGGGATTGGGATTGATATGTGATATGATATGATATGATATGATATTCCTGGCTATATCTTCTTCTTTCTGTTTGATTAACTAGGCAAATGATTATCTATAGGAGTCTTGGGACCTAATGGATTAGCTTTCGTAGAACATACTAGGGAAACTATCTAGTAATATCTATGTAGGAATATCTAGAATATTGTAGATTGAGCATCACAGAATGAATATCACAGCCGCCATCAAACCCGATACTCTTTTGTCTTCTCTCTTAATAGACGTTATATATATATATAATATCCATTCATAGCTAATTATCTCTTTTAATTTCCATTCTTTCCCTCCTTTCCATTCTTTCCATTCTTTCCATCCTTTCCATCCTTTCCATCCTTTCCATCCTTTCCATTCCTCTTCTCGAAATACTTAGTCATTTTAATCGGTTGGTAAATGTGTGATTGCTCATATATTGATGTAACCCCTCCAACATTGACTAGGTAGTTCTCTGCAACCATCCCCCAGATTCTGCTTGCGCAAACCCAGCCACCAACCATGTTGGAGTTAGGTATTTGGAAATTGTACCTAACCATAACCTTACACTTAACTTTACTTAGCCTTACACTTACTTTACACTGCCATTTGTTCCTATTCCCCTTCTTCTCCTTCTCCTTCTTCTCTTTCACCTACTGCTACTTAACCTTAAATCTTATTCCGTTGGCCCATCAATTCTATTCACCACCAGCAAATCTTCTCATAACTTTTACTTAACAACCTCTCTTCTTCTCAAAGGAAATCCCACCAAATTAAATCCCCTCCCAAAATTTTAAAATTCATTCAACATCAAGAGCTTTTCAAATTAATCCTTTTTAAAAAGGTGACGTTGCTTAGGAATATTTACCAGGGTCCCGCTGCAGCTGGCTCCGGCTCCCTGCTCTTCGGTTGCTTAATTCCTACATGGCGACAACAACTTCCGTCTCGCCCGCTACCCTCGAGCGAAATACCTCACGACGAAGTCATAACAATTCTATACCAAGTCGTTCTCAATCAACAAGAGTCAAAAGTAGTACGACGGATTCACCACAGCGATCACATTCACATTCAAATCACCATCGACCCTCATCACGACATGCGGCTTTAGAGGAGTCAATACCCCAGGCAAATTATGAGACTACAAACGTCGCGCAACAATCAAGAAAAACATCAAGCAGAGACGGTCCGACTCCTTCTAGGCACGAATCTACAAGAAGTGCAACAAGTAATCATCGATCGACGCATCACAATCGACACTCTAACGACATGGCAACGGCTCCTGCAAATGGCGGAGGCCCAGCCCCCGTCGTGACACCACAAGAGTCAAGAAATGCTGCACATAGGGGAAAATCAAGAACTACGATTCCAGCACAATCCGGAAATTGGATTTTAGGCAAGACAATTGGTCAGGGCAGTATGGGCAAAGTTAAGCTGGCAAGGCAGGCGGAAGGCGGCGAGCAGGTAATTTTTCCTTTATTCCGCAATCCAGATCTTAGTCATGTCTAATGGTGGTGTATAGGTTGCCGTCAAAATTGTTCCACGGGGATCCACAGATGATAACCACAATCAAAGTCGAGCTGATAGAGAACGAGCCGATCATTCGAAAGAAGTTCGCACAGCCCGAGAAGCTGCTATCGTTACACTTTTGAATCACCCATACATCTGCGGCATGAGGGATGTTGTGCGTACGACCTATCATTGGTATATGCTGTTTGAATATGTCAATGGAGGACAAATGCTTGACTATATTATATCTCATGGAAGATTGAAGGAAAAGCAAGCTAGGAAGTTTAGCAGACAAATCGCCAGCGCTTTGGACTATTGTCATCGAAATAGCATCGTTCACCGAGATTTGAAGATCGAGAACATTCTGATTAGCAAGACGGGAGATATCAAGATTATTGATTTCGGCTTGAGTAATTTATTTGCACCACGCAACCATCTAAAGACTTTCTGTGGTAGTCTTTATTTTGCGGCTCCGGAATTATTGCAGGCAAAGGCATATACTGGACCTGAGGTTGATGTTTGGAGTTTCGGCATCGTATTGTATGTCCTGGTCTGCGGCAAGGTACCTTTTGATGACCAGAGTATGCCGGCATTGCATGCAAAGATTAAGAGAGGGATTGTAGATTATCCCAATTGGCTAAGTCCAGGTTAGTTCGTCTTTTCTTCTCTTTTACTGATATAATACTAATGAGAGGCAGAATGTAAGCATCTCATATCAAGGATGCTTGTCACGGATCCAAAGCAACGTGCAACGCTACAGGAAATCATGAGCCATCAGTGGATGATAAAACAATATGGCAGTCCACCTGAAAACTATCTACCAGTTCGAGAACCCCTTACACTTCCTCTTGATGACGATATCATCAATAGTATGACTGGCTTTGATTTTGGCCCACCGGAACTGGTCAAGCAACAATTAACTGACGTGATCAAGTCCGCCGAATATGGTCATGCTGTGCGTTTGGCATTGCAGGAACGAGAAAATTCTGCTCCTCCTCGTGACGCTGAGAAGAAGAGAGGAGTATTCGACTTTTATAAAAGAAGAAATTCTACTACGAGCCGAGATACCTTGACCGCGCCCAGCGCAGAACTGCTTCAACTTGGCAACGACCCCTGCAATGCATATCACCCGCTCATATCTGTATATTACCTTGTTAAGGAGAAACGCGAACGTGATGCACTTGATGCCAACCCAGGTGCAACCTCGATGCCGCGGGTTCCAGGTGAAGCTCCACAACAAATGGCAGAAATATCAGCCCCAAAGCCAGCATACACAAATGCTACAGCTTATGAGATGCCTGGTGAGAAGGCTACAGGAGGTCGATCGCGCCCACGTGCACGTACTCATGGTGAGGAGGAAGTCACAGAAGGATTGAAGAATATCAAAATTGCTGGTTCTACTGGCCCTCCATCGCCTGCAATAGTCGAGCCTGTAGAACAGACTGCCCGAAAAGAAAGTACTGCTGCTGGTATTCTGAGAAGATTCAGTACACGAAGACGCAAGGATCCTCCACCGTCTGACAAAACTGGCAATCATCTTGCCGTCGGATCGTCGAATGAGCCATCAACACTTCGAAAGAGTTTCAGTGTTCGCCGACATCGTGATCGGGATGGAGATGGATCTCTCCGAGCAAGTGGAAGTGAACGCCAACATAGTGATCTTCTCACTCCAAGATCCGCCGAAAACTCAGGTGCTTCTAAATTAGGACGATCGACGAGCGTTAACTCCGCAGAATACAGGCGACGGGAAAATAGACGAGGAGGAGCGGCAGCAGGAGTTGCCGCTTCGGAGGCAATGCCACCGCGTGTTACTTATAAAGATCCCCCTCCAACCAGCGGTTCTGATCATTCAACGACGAATGAAAAACCCGCTCGCGAGGGCGAAAGGGCTGGCTTGAATCCTAGGGCCGCCACTATGAGAGCCAAATCGCTGGGCCATGCAAGAAGAGAAAGCATACAAGCTAGACGAGCTCGAAGGGAGGAAGCTAGGGAAGCAAACGTACCGGAGGAGACAGATGTTGAAATGGGTGACGCTAGTGGTCTCTCAACTGAACGAGTTGACACTGCAGAAAATGTCAAACCCGTCTTTCTGAAAGGGTTGTTCAGCGTATCTACAACATCAACCAAACCCGTTCAGGCTATACGCATTGATATAATCAGAGTACTGAAGCTTCTCGGAGTTGGTTATACAGAAATACGAGGCGGTTTTAGTTGTCAGCATTCCCCTAGTATTGATTTGAAGAAGGTTGTCGATGTACCTCCTAGTAGCCACGGCAATCATACTCCAGGACATAAAAGGAAGATCAGTTTCGGAGGTTTCATGGGGGGTGGTAACAATGCGGAAAGAGATCGTGAGGATTTCCGAGAAGCAGAAAGATCACCTCAGAACCCAAGAACACCACGCAGAGCTCGTGGCCCTGAAAATAGCTATTCAAATTCAGATGCGTCTGACGAAAGTGTTACCAGACAAGGTGATTCATCAGCTCGGGCTGTGGGCGAAACCAGTACACACGTTCAGAGTGAACTTGGTGGTAGCATGATCCTTGAGTTTGAGATCTTCATCGTCAAAGTTCCTCTTCTCTCTTTACACGGCATCCAATTCAAAAAGCTTCGTTCAGGAGGAACCTGGCAATTTAAGAATATGGCAGATCAAATCCTTCACGAGCTTCGACTATGATAATTTTCACGACACATTTGGACACGAATACGCTAGTCCTATGAATATTGCTATTTTGGTTGTAATACAGAAAGCTCCCCATTATCTGTTCTTTCATTATTTCACTCACAAAAATCTATGGACGAATAAGTGATTGGGAGAAAGACATACATGCATTACTCTTAAACGAATTTCTTTTGTTCAGCGGAATTGATGAAGAGATGGCGTGCATCATCATAAATTTTTGGCCATTTCTTTTTACCGCGCACACAATTTTCATTTGTTTTCTTCAACTCAACAACTGGTGTGTCAATTTGTTTGCGGAACCAGAGGAGGTTCACATATGTAGTAATTATGGGATAAGAATTCTTCAGGCGGAATAAGGGACAGCATTTGAGATTTGGGATTTTCCTTAATATTTCGGGAAGGGGTTTGGACTTGGGATATGTTATCGTGGGGGGAAGGAGATATGAAGGGGATAAAAGTAGTTGATTGGCTAGGTAGCGGAGTGTATTTGGGGGTGGGGGTGATCTGAGCAGTCAATCGAGTGTGAGAAGGAAAGAAGGATGGCAAGGACAAAGGATAGATATTTCGATACTGTATTCCTTAATTTGATTACCTCATGTAGACTGACAGATTTCTCCTCGGTTGAAGTTTCCTTCCCATCATTCTTTGACTTTTACTTCTAATTTTATCCTAACGCTTTCCTATATGGATATATTCACAAGTTTGGTGTGTCAACCATGCAACCCAAATCTCACCAAACAGAAACACCACAACACAATCATCATGGACACACCCCGTCACAAATTCGTTCCCTGGACAAGGTCTTCAATGCCACGGACTCCCGAACGCACATCTTCTACATCGAGCACTTGGTCTTTTCAGTCGATATCGAGTTCTTCGAGTGAGTCGACGGGGTCATCAGCTTTTTGGAGAACGCCGAGGAGAGAGAAATTGAAGGAGAAGGGTAGGGTGGGTGGCAAGGGTGGCAGGTTGGGCAGATGGAGGATGAGGATGTGGGGAAGGGCGTCCTGGTGGAATGGGCTAAGCGTGGGGATGAGAATGGTGATGGAGAGGTGGAATGGTTGGAATAGATTGAAGATAAGGGTAAAAACGAGGGTGAGGTTGATAGAGAGGAATCTCAGGTATTTACTATTTGACCTTTCCCTTTGCCTTTTTGGACAAGATGTGAATAGGTGGAAGGAGATATGTACTGATCAATGAATGCAAAAGTACCAGGTCACGAAGATTTTTCCGTCTCTTCGTATTTATTATAGGAATTTGCCTCATATCGACATGTCTTCTTTACTTCCACCCTTCGTATACATCTTCCTCCCCACCATCATTACCGGACGTTCATTCGTTAGGTTCATATATTCCCATCCAACCCTATTTACCCGAAGACGAAATCACTAGAAAGAAAGGGAATAAAAAGAATAGCGATCCCGTACAATGGTTAAAAAAGAATTCAAACAATCGCTATGCCATCATTGGAGGCCAAAAAACATGGAAAGCACAACTCACAGAATGGAGCAACCCCCGCCCCAAAGCCGCGCTGATCTCTCTCGTCCGCAACTCCGAATTGGAAGGCATGCAGCAATCGATGCGACAATTGGAAGCCCGCTGGAATCATAAATATCTGTACCCGTGGATTTTCTTCAACGATGAACCTTTTACCGAGGAATTTATCGCCGGTACGAGGAATCTGACGCTTGCGGAGTGCTTTTATGAGGTTGTGCCGGAGGAATATTGGAGTTTGCCTGAGTGGATTGATGAGGGGAGGTTCATGAATAGTCTGGATTATTTGGGGACGATTGGGGTGGGGAAGGGTTGGATGGTTAGTTATCATCATATGTGTAGGTGGAATAGTGGATTTTTTTATCGGATGAGGATTCTGAGGGGGTTGGATTGGTATTGGAGGGTTGAACCCGATGTGAGTTTTTTTATGCATCTATGTATCTTGATTGGTATACGAGATTCCGAACCCGGAGATCCAAAATGGAACTCGAGTAGAATGCGGAAATTGGGCAAACACTAATGGAAGATTCGGCAGGTTCACTTCTTCTGCAATATTGATTATGATGTTTTTCGCTTCATGCGCGATAATCATCTCAAATATGGCTTTAATATGAATATCCTCGACGACGCCCGTTCATTTCCTTCTCTATGGTCTAAAACGCGTGCGTTCGCGAATGCGAATCCGCAGTTACTTCATCCCGAGGCGGATTTGAATTGGTTGCTCGATGGAGGCGAGTATAATAATTGTCAATTCTTTAGTAATTTCGAGATTGGGTCTTTGGGGTTTTGGAGAGGTGATGATGATGATGATGATTATGGAAGAGATGGAGGGAAAGAAGGTGGAAAGGGAGCACATCAGAAATATTTCAACTATCTTGATCGCACGGGTGGATTCTTCTACGAGAGATGGGGCGATGCGCCGGTTCATACGCTTAGCGTGGCGATGTTTTTGTCGAAGAGGGAGGTCTGGTATTTTCGCGACGTCGGGTATAGACATGGGATCAATAGTGTTTGTCCCGCGGGGAAAGAGGGGAGTTGTGCGTGTGAGATGAGAGGGGTGGATGAGGGGTTTTATAAGTTGGTTCCGCTGGAAAGTCCGCAGAGGAAACCGGGGGATACATGTATTAGGGCTTGGATTGGGGGGGAATGGGTGGTGAAGAGGGGGGGTTGGAGGAGAGAGGACCGAAATTTTGTCACTTGGATTATGAGTGTTTGCTTATTGAGTAGTATTTTT
>NGKH01000012.1:310514-364866 GCA_002162575.1 Sclerotinia glacialis | reverse complement strand
GGGGGAGAATGGGTGAGGGGGATAGGGGGAATGGGAGTGAAGAAGGTGTGAAGGGGAGGAGGGGATGATGGATGGATATAGGTATCGAGATGTGTGAGGTTCCACGTCTCAGCGTGGTTGCGTTCTAATGCGCGATATTTTAATTATATCTTCTTCTTCCCTTCCAAGTCCGCTTTCCAGGAAAAAGATACCAATTGTCATTATTTATTGTATTCAATATATTCGATATATTCAATATACCCAATTCCGCTACATTGAATCATGAGAATGACTTCAACCTCTCTCTTAAACTACACGATGGGGAAAAGCTAGACTGTACGCTCTGATGCGGATAATAAGGATAGTATGGGAATAGTTTGAGAATAGGATAGTATGGGAATTAGTAGATATGTATATTCGTTATTTCTCTATAAGACTCTCAAGAAGAGATAAATACCGAATCAGAGGTGATGAATAAAAGATGATAAATTTGTATGAGTGCAGGTGGTGATTTGTCATCCATTATCAATGTATCTCATGTTATCCCATCGTATCATTTATGGACTGACCACCTGTTAACCCGTGCTCATCTCATCTCCATAGGTAATTCAACTCCAAGCTTTAAATCGACCAATCACCATTCGCCTATTTGAGAACAAAATCTCATCGACCAATCAACCCTCGCGTAATTCTAAGCAATGGTCAGCAATTGATGACCTGCCCGGCTGTTAGTATTGATGATCAGTCAGTGAATCAGGTTATGCTAAAGTATTGGTATGGAGGATGAACTATATATAGTGAGGTACCTTCTTCTCTTGTGATGAGCTTTTCAGTATTCTATTCGTGCCATCGATTATTTAAGGGAGACTTTCAAAATCATACAACTCAGATCAAAACTTCAACCAAAGAACAAATCAAATATCTTCGAATTAATAATATCTTCGGATTTTCGATTATTCTCTAAACCAACACGTCTCAATAGTCAACTTCAAAACCAAAACTAAATCCAAATCAAAAATGGCTCCATCAACATGCTGCAAGAAGGGAGATGCTGCTGAGAAGGGTTGTGTTTGTGGTATGTTTTTGATTTTTTCTTTGTTCTACACATTATTCTCATCCTCACTAAACCCATCCCATGATTATATCCTCGGAAACGAATGAAATGTATAACTAATACCCTCACAGCAACTCAAGCCAAATGTTCCTGTGGTGACAAGAAAGCTCTAGAGTGTACTTGTGCCAATGCCGAGAGTGAGAATAAGATTGAGGGCGCTAGATGTAGTTGTCGTATGTATTTTTCCTTTCCTTTCCTTTCCTTCCTCCCTTCCTTCCTTCCTTCCATTCACTTATCCCTACACCATTTTCTCGAGATTCTTGAACGTCTGGAGTATTCTGCAATGCAATATCTAACATATAATAGGTGCTCGTGCAGCCGGAGCTTGTACCTGCGAGCGATCTGCTGAGGAAAATAAGGTTCCTTCGGGTGAACTTTGTGGGTGTGGTGCTAGGCCTGCTGGTATGTTCTTTTTGCTTCTCCGATCCTTTTATTTGATATCCAGAATGAGTCTAACGATATTCAGATGCTTGCACCTGTGAAAAAGCCACAGATGGTGGATTACTTCCTACTGAGACGGATTTCACTACTAAGGCTTAGATAAAAGTTCTAGGTCAAGAGGGACTTTGGTTGGCGTTTGTGGTTTTAGTTTGAGGGGCTGGGGTTGGGTTGGGCTGGGCTGAATTGGATTGGCGCTGAGGTTGGGGACAGGATGGAGGATGGGAGATGGAGGATCAAAATCGTGCATACGTATTCACGCGTACATAAGTAAAGGGAGTGAAAGAAACATTAATTGAAAAGTTGTGTGGATCAAGATGTTTTTGGAGTGAGAAATGAGGTGAACACCTGATGATAGAGATGAATTTGGTGATTTGAGAGACAAGTGTGGAATGCGGGAGATAGTTGGTGTAGAGAATGCGGTATGTAGGTGGGTTGTTGTGTTGATACTGTCAAAAGCCTCGGGAGCTAAGGTAAAGTAAGGAACAAACTCTTTCAAGTTAGACCACGCAGGATACACAAATAGTAAATATTACATCTGATTGATCGTAGTAATTCTCCATTAGAGTTAATGAGGCAGAAGTTAAAGGCATAAGGCATAAGGCAGAAAGTCATAAGGCATAAGGTTAATCAAATGTTGGCTGGTCCAAGCTCAGCATGGTTGTCCCCATCTCTTCTACACCGCCAAGTTGTTCCAACAAATGTCAGCCTGCCTGTGTGTTATGCAGCTGCATTTGACTCTAAACTTGCATCGAAGCGTATCGAACCGTTTGATCCCTCTACTTCCATCATATCCACATTAAACCATTAAACCACACCTTTTCATCTAATCTACAGTACATATCTATCATCCGTATTTTTGTACTCGTTATTATCCCTCTTTCGAAATCGATCTATCTCTTCATCATGCCCTTCATGTCCAAATCTTCTCCTTCGACCTTTGCGTCTTTCCCCAAAATGTCTGATGTTCAGTTACCTATTCGTTTGGCTCAGTGTGTTGGAATCACTGCTTCATCTGCTGTCGCTGGAGCTTCTCTCAGCATTTCCTTCATTGCCGTTCCGAGATTGCTCGAATCACCACCACACCTTTTACTTAAGCAATGGAATAACCTTTTTCAACAAGGAAAGGCTTTCTTCCCATTCGCTTCGATGGTTCCTGCGGCATCTTTCTTCTTCCTCGCATACAAGCAGACTGACAAACTCAAGTTGAAGCTGTTTGCAACGGCTGGCGCGTTGGCTGTAGGGATCATTCCTTACACACTTTTGTTCATGATGTATACGAATAAAAAGTTGTTGGGAAAGGTGGATGAGGCACAGGGAGTTTATGCCAATCAAGCTGGTGTAGATACCGATGATGTTTCTTCTGGATCTGGTCGTAAACACAAGAAATCTTCCAAGGACCGTGAGAGAAGTGATAGAAGTTACAAGAAGAGTTCTTCGAGCAGGAGAAAGGAAACTGATGAGGATGAGGATGTTAGAACCGCTCATGAATTGGTCGATCGTTGGGGATTGTTGAATTTGGGAAGAGGTGTTATGATGATTGCTAGTGCTGTGATTGGTACTTGGACTGTGGTTAGATATTCCAAGAACTAAATCGTTCTACAATTTTCTACGACTCAATACCTACGATGGACGCTTTGTGATGGGAGGTATGGATATGGATATGAATAGGGATCGGTATGAGGATGGCGGTTTTGGGTTCTATGACTTACATGATACGATGGGATGATATGAAATATGATATGATATGAATTCAATGATGGAATCGGTTACGGATTGGAAGGAAACGACAGGTAGTATATACTGCAACGGGGAGGAAATGTTCGACCATGTATTTTATATGGGGGTTCAAGAGCATGATTATTAGAAATGCAACTCAACCATTACTATAGATCGTTGGTATAGATCAAATACCCCCAAAAAAGAATCAATCTCGGCTTTGAAGTTTTGCAAATCTTTATATTCAGTTACATATGAGATGCAGTTAGACAGCTTCTTTTTCCTATCGAAGAAGTTTCAATCATCCATCCCATGGTAAAATTGATGGCAACAGCATTGGTTGTCTCAACAATAATCAACTTATTTCCCCTTGCTTCCCCTTGCATTGTTGACTCATTCATATTGACATGGAGCTTTTGCATAATTATCACTATGCTTTTTCCCCCGAGGTTCTAGACCGAATACATATTTCTCTTTGTCATAAAGTTCCAAACACCAATTTGTACCTTGGAACAAATCAGCCATCGATCGCACCGCCACATATGACGGCTTAAGCGGGGGATTTTCAGGGCGATCTGGTGCAGTGTCGTCATTTCTTTCATAAAGTCGATCCAGGTACAGGTAAAGTATGGGATTTGTTTTCATGGGCATTGAAATGTCCTTACCAAGGTTATTTGCTGTCTAATTCAACGTCACTCAATCGCTCGCAGGATTTATTGTTTGATTTAAATTTAAATAAATAAGGAGTTGAGATTGAGAAAGGGTTTCCTTCTTCTTCATATCACCTCGTACCTTTTTTCTACACTCTATCTAATACTATCAATTGTACTCTGCAACTGCGTTTCATCCCTTTGCACACGCACACTTTCGATTCATCTTCCATTAAGTACTTGGCACAATACCCCAACACAGCACATACATAATGCTCGCCTCAAGAACAGCATCAAGAGCTGCGGCTCGCACGCTTCGTGCACCTATTAGACAGCAAGCTAGACAAACTAGATTTGTTTCGACGACACAGGCTGAGGGAGCGAAGGCTGGTGGTGCTTCGGGCTTTGCGGCGGGTATTGCTGGTGGTGCCGTCGTTTTGGCTGTAAGTTTTATATCATTAATTTCCTGGTTCCATCCCTTTTTGTAGATTGACGTCTTTGCGTTTGTGAAGACGTCAAATATAGAGGGCCGACACTACGAAACTCCATGTTTTAATAACAATCATATACTAACGTTATTTCTTAGGGTTGTTACACCTACTACCAATTCTCTGGCGCCAAAACTATGGTCAATGCATACAGCTCTACGAAATCGCAATTCCAAAAAGCAACCTCAGCAATCTCTGAAAAAGCTCCCGAACCAAATCAAGCCATCAAATGGCTCCGTAGTGCCACTTCTTCCTATGCTGCTTTTATCCCTGGTGCACAATCATTCCTCGATAGTGCATTTGATGATATCGAGAAAGTGCAAGCAAAACATGGCAAGGAAGTCGATGAGATTGTTAATAAAACTTATGCGGAACTGAAGGGTATTAGCAAGAAGGGCGGATTTGATATGCAAACTGCTGTACAGGGTTACAATGTATTGACCAAAGCATTGAGCGAAATTGCCGAGTTGGGAAAGGATAGTTTGGGGGAAGTATTGGATAATCATCCTCAAATCAAGGAGAAGGTCGGGGGAAACCTGGATCAGTTGAAGAGGATGGCTGAGAACTATGGTCCGGATGCAAAGAAAGAGTTGGATGATACGTATAAGAAGGTCTCGGAAATTCTTGCAAGTGGATTGGGCGTTGGCTCCATTGACAAAGTTCGCAAGTTGATTCAGGAGAAGAGTGAGAAGGTTCAGAAGCTGGGAGAGCAAGCTTGGAACAAGGGAATGGAGGAGTGGAAACCTTATTTGGAGAAGAATCCAAAGGTTAAGGAGATTGTGGAGAAGAATGCTGATGCTCTCAAGTCTGGGAATGTTAAGGAGATCTTCGATCAGGTTAAAAAGGCTATTGAGTCTGGAAACACAGATGATCTCCAGAAATATGTAAAGGATGCTGGGGAGAATGCGAAGAATAGTGGGTTCGGTCAAAATGTTCAACAATATGCTCAGCAAGCTGCGAACATGGCTGGTATTCCTGGATCGGAGAAGTTGTGGGAAAAATTGCAACATTTGCAAGATGTAGCAAAGGATCATGGTGATGAGTTGGAGGGTTTGGTTAAGAGTGCTTATGAAGATATAAGCAAGGTTGTGGAGAAGAAGGTTGCCGAGGCCGAAAAGTTGAGGGGAAAGGTTGAGAAAGATATTAAGAAATAGATGAGATGATGAATGGGGAATATGGATATTCATGATTGATGAAAGGATGATCGGGATTGTATTATAGCACGGATAGGTCAATTTGGGCATGGGATGATGTATGGGAGAACAGAACAGAACAGAACAACCGAAATGGAACAGAATTGAAAAATAAATAAGGAGTTAATTAGGTAATCAAAATCATATATTTATATTACATCAATCACTTTATTCGGACCATGGAACATTGAAAAGTATTATATCCTGAAGCCAATTCAAAGATATGATCTGTCTTATTTAGGTGGCAAAACAAAAGGATCGGGAGTTGCCCCTCATCATAGCCTTGCAGCATTTTAGCCTGATGGTCTGTGCTCAAGCTTCTTTCCCATGAAAAGCAAGCAGACCAGAATCAATGTCTTTTCAACATCAACATCTTATCAACATTACCATGATGTTTTATTAATCATTAAATATCTGATTTTATAAATATAAATATCGTTATATATCAAAATATTTTTATGATTTCAATATAACAAGATGGTGGAACCTGGAGGAATACTTCCCTTCATGGACATCACGAATTATGATGTCCAAACCCCAAAAGAAAGAGTAGGTGATCGATTAGCCACCCCTCTTTTATTCCAAGGAAAGGGTTATTGCAACCGTACGGACGTTGTATTGTATACGTGTTCATTATGATTTACGGAATGTTGGGCTCAAGTTGAGTTGTGTGATGACTTGAGAACTGAAGTTGATTAAATGCTAAACTTACTTGCTAATGAGAGAATCAACTTGTCATGCCTTTCTGGGCCATTCCAATGTTTATTTTGATGGC
Organism: Sclerotinia glacialis; assembly: GCA_002162575.1. Lineage (NCBI taxonomy): Eukaryota > Fungi > Ascomycota > Leotiomycetes > Helotiales > Sclerotiniaceae > Sclerotinia > Sclerotinia glacialis. The sequence goes on along the minus strand of NGKH01000012.1, from coordinate 358,510 downwards.
ATACTTACTTGTTATAGTTCTCTGCAAGTGGCCTTTTAGCCCAAGCCGACGACAATCAGCGATCAATTCATGAACTCCCAAGCAATGCTAAGTCGACTCATTTGAAAGGCGCGCCTCAACCAGCATTTTGGAGAATGAACCTGGCAGCGCTATCACAGAAGTACAACGTGCGTCTATCTAATCCCTTTTTTGGATTCACGGCACTCATGTGATTGCAGATGTACTTTGTGGCATATATGGATACGATACACATTACAAAACCTCGAACACTCAAGCAAGTTATACCCGGTGTACCAGACTTGATTCTTCGGTTACCAGTATCGAAGGGTGCAGGTCCTGGATATCTCAATGAATCTCGCCCGCACTCTGTTAACAATATGGTAATTGGCAATCTGGGTAATAAAGAAATATTACTCTTCTGCTGCGACGACGGAGATGTGACGGCATACTACACGGACCTCCTAGCAGAAGAACTTCAACAGGCGGAGGAAAGTACAGCATCATCAATTCCTGTCGGTAATACACGACCGTGAGTAACTAACTTTCCCTACGCGATTTGGTTCTGATTCGTCTAAGGTTTTTTCTAGAGAACGTCGGAGAGACTGCTTGGGGTCTTGCTATTCATCAAAAATCGCGCCTCATTGCAGTAAGTTCCAACAAACACGAAGTCACTGTCTTTGTCCATGCTACTTCTGGTAATGAGCTTTGCAATTGCTCTGTGATTGGTACTGTCTTTGATCCTACCTTCGATGAATTTGCTCAGCATGATAAGGCCCAGCAAATCTTTCCCGTTATGGAATGTCATTCAAAAGGTCTTGTCTTCTCGGATGAAGGGCTTTTCTCAAACAGTTTATTTCCTTTGCAGTGTCTGATAAGGACCCGTAGACTTGATCGCCCGGTAACTGAAGGCCTTTCTCTACCAGAAGCACCATGTTCCCGTAACTTTAGATTAATTCTTAGGCTTGGCACTTCCCGTAACAATATTCCTGCAATTACTTTCGCAGATGATAAAAATGGCTTAGCCGAATCCATCATAGCTACCGATATTGCGGGCAATTTGTGGTCGGTTGGAATATGGCGAAGAGCCGCAAAATTGATTGGGTCACCAGTTGATGAAATATTTCAAATGTAAGTACTACCACCCCCGGTAGTCCGGACTGCAGTCAGACAATAAAAGACTTTTGATTCCTGAATCCAATTGGAATATTCAAATCACTCGAAACACTCAAGTCGTGTTGAATATTGAATTGTTTTCAAATATTGAAAGCTCACATTTAGTCTGCTAGTCCAGACTATTGGTCACGCTCCTCGCTCCAATGATCAAACTATGATTTCTAACCAAAGTAGGGGCTGGGGGGTCATGACTATACCACTGCGATATTTTAGACGCTCCCAAAAATTCCAAGATGCTTTAGGTATGGAGGATCTAAATGATGCTTGGAACAGATCCGTACACAATAGACCTGGGACTGCGTATTGTATGAACATTTCGTCATGCTTGGAGCGCCTCGAGCTTGGAGATGAAGATAATACAAATGAGACTCAAATTCTCAACTCCGGAAACAACTCAGAGGATGGACAGGAACCAGATGGAGAAATCTTGCTCAGCGAGTCGCCACCAAATCAGCTTAGGGGATTCAGTTGTTTTAGAAAAGATATTCCGAGCCCCAAGAGTCGACTGATTTTACAACCCAGTGACTTCACGAGACAAGTAGACGACTTTGCACGTTCTGTCGTCGATCCTATCCCCAATCTTAGTGATGGGGCTGTCATCATTCGAACTTGGAAGGACAGCATCGAACTCGTACCCTCATTTCCACACATACCTCCCACGGTATGCTCCAGTAAATTCTTTAGTCGAGGACTGTTGAGAGCCTTTGGCAGAAGTTTTCTTCATATATCTAGAATCAACATGATGGCACTAATACCAGAACTATCGCTTGTTGTTGCTGCTTCTCAGAATGGTCGAGCGGTTTTATTGACGCTTTCGACAGTGAACGTCATTTCTACCACGGCTCCCATTCCTGTTTTTCGCATTGAAGCTCTCCTTCCACCTCAAAAGTTCTATGAAAAACATATCGAGAGTCATGAGAGACAGAACCCCCCGCTTCTTGGAATGGCCGTATCTCCCCTACAGAACGGGAACGGGATCAAATTAGAGGCTGGACAATCTCCGAGGAGGTGGAGGCTTATTATGCAAAATTATGATCATACGATTTGGACGTATGAGTTAAGCAGGGATGAAGATGGCAATTTGCTTGTTTTTTGAGCTTTAGCGAAATGGATGTATAGGCGACCTTTTAGCGGGGGGTCTTTTTTTTTTTCTTTTTTTTCTTTGGGCGGATGGTCTAAAGGAGTTTGCATAAGATACCAAAATTTGTTCAGAAGGCATTCGTTGCGGTGTTAAGGGATGAGCAATTTGGGTTATGGAAGCGTCGCGACTTGACTTGTGCAACTTGGAGTTGTCCTTGTTTAAGCGGCTGGAATCACGATTGATCCATAATATTAATGGATTAGTCGCTAGCGTATGGAATAGCATATTGCTACTTTTCTGTTGTCTAGTGATGTTGTTTGGCCATGATATGAGCATATGAAGTGAAGTAAGGACGATATGTAAAAGTAGCGATGGATTGATGGATTAATAGATTACTCAATTTGACCGTCTTTCGGTCTATTTGGTTGTGGCGGCTATGAAGTTTTCGGTTCTCCGTTTACCCTCTTTTTGGCTCATACTGCGTTTTAGAGAGGGTGGGCTATGGATTTGAGTCACTTCCTCATCGGGTGCTGCAGAGTGCAGATCTCGGGATGAAGATTACCGATCCACCCCCTCTTCTGTACTTACTTGTCAATAGACCGAGTTGGCCATGTGCAATCTTCCAAGCTTTTACAACTCAGCCCTGAATACCACTTTTGGAAGGTCACCGCCATCGAAGATTGGGGCGATTCAAGGGCCAATTACATACTTCGCATGGAACAGGTCGGAGGAATCACATTTTCACACACAAATCCTGCGTGGATGGTCATATTGGGGAAGTATTCGACTTTTTTTTATAGCGCTGAGGATTTGGCTATCCCGAAGGTCCCGATTTTATTGTACTACCATCACTGTATGAATTGCATTTCAAGAGCCTCTGGGCTATGGGCACAAATGTATCATTTCTAGTCATTTCAGGGAGCATGGGATTTGATCGTCACTATCATTTAATCACAGCTAGAGTTGGGTGTACAGTTGGTGAGTGCATTGGGGGTTGATTGGAGTTGAATGAAGTTGAATTGAAAAGTAATTTCTATGGCGGAGAATCGCGCAGTGATATCTCTCTCCCAGGTCTTTCTCCTGGGCGCCTGCTGTATGGTGATGGTGATGATGTCGTTGGATATGATGATGTGGAACGACCATGGGTGGTGTGTCTTGGTGGGGGTCATAGACCAGAGTCGGTCGGTGTTGGTAATATGCCGTGCATGTCCATTCAAGTGGCTCCATCAAATGATGTGGTAGTCCGTGGTCTGCACCCATCTACCCAAGTAGAAGTCACCGCCTAGATCGGTAAAGATCCGGCAAGCAGTCCCCGCTACTTTCATCATCACCCTCTCCCCCCCTTCTCCCTTGAGCTTTCGACGTCTACCAAAGACACAGCAGGTCGTTGCAATAACCTACTTCCTGCAGCATGCATTCACCAAATCATCCGAAGTGATCCGCTAGGAAGTTCTGTGCGGAATGGTTGATGATTTCGGGCAGATCGTGCTTCTCGTGCTGCACTCTGCTAGGCCAATCACCAACTTCCTCCCCGTCAGATTTGCCCCGTTGATCAGAGGGGGACTTGGGGGGTTTTCCGGGTAAGATCTAGTTTACTGACTTTTCGGTCGCGTGTCGCTCTGCTCGTATATGTGCAATTGACCTTGCACGTCAGGATTTGCGAAAGCTCGGTTGGCACTGGAGCCACCGCTTATACGGGAGACGATCAGCAGGGCTCTTGATTGATCCAGTTTGAGATTGGTTTGTCCTCAAACTGAACCGATGGGACTGGAATTGCCTATCTTCCCCCTCCGAGGATCAAGTCGAGCTTACTCTCGTCAGGTATATTTTTGTCGTGGATAACGCTCAAGGCTTCAGCATATTTGCATTCCTCTCTCGGTCAAGAATGTTGGTCCAGATGCTGGAAAGAGTAGAGATGAAGTGGATTTTTGTTTGTAGCGTTCAGAAAACTTCTGCTGAAGGCAGAAGCCGCAAAAGAATTAAAATCTGGTTCATCTACAAGCGCTTCATAGAAAGCTTCCGTTGGGATTTGTCAATTTTGGAAGGTATAGAAGTGTGTTGAATAGTGAGCGGTCGATTCGGTAGCGAGGAGAAGATGTCAAAAATGATGAGGATGTCGTGGGCTATGAAGGAGGCGGCAGGTGGAAGGGCACGCAGGCTTGGGTGTAAACAGTAGACTGCTGAATTGGTGTCTTTCGAGATCTTACATAAGCCTTTCAAATGGGGGACAGACTTCCAGGGTTTCTGCGACAAGAGTCGGCTCGGTCAAGATAAGACTGATAATGGAAGTGGAGCCACTGAGAGCGGTGGATGTAGTTGATTTGGAACCATTCTCATCGTTTGTGTGTGGCGACCTAACAGTAGGGCTTGACATCTACCTTCACAAAACCGGCATAATTTATCGCCAAAGTCGCTTAAAACTCTGATGATTGGTAGTCCAGAAGAGATGTAGGTGAAAGATTGACAAATGGCAGAGATTTGACCGAGAGATTTTTGTCTACATTTCAGCTCTTTGGAGAAAGCCTTGCTCTTCTCGGCTCCTGGTCCCATCTCTCCCACCCAACAGTATTTTCGACCTTGTGACCATAGTAGCCGAAGAAGAAAGTGTGAGGCTCGATCAAGAGAGCAAAAAAGAAGAGGACAGAATACAGGAAGAAGAAGCTACACAAGTGTTCAACAAAAGCACTTGAAGATTTCGATGAAATTACGTTGGCTTTTGTTGAAAACATATATAGCTTCTTCAGGCTGTATTCTATCTTCTTTTTCTTTTCCTTCTTGATCAATCCTCAATCTTTCCTCTTTAGCTACTCTGGTGTCAACGTGTTTCTCTGCGGTGTCATTTTTATTAGATGGCGATCTTTGGTTTGAAGGGTAGACAATTTTAACCTACCTTTGACTTTAGCTAAAGCTGCTGGACGAGTAGATGCTTAATGACGAATTTTGTAAATTGTTTTGAGGGACGGTGAAGATAGGGGCGATATTTCATTGAAAGATGGCTTGACGGTGAAGGTGGCTCCACGGTCGTGTTGCTCACCACGAAGATGTCGGCCAGCACAGGCATTTGAAAAGAGGTTGAATTGATAAAGCTAAAATTGGTAACCTAAATACATGTCAGTCTCTATCATTAGTGTTAAGGGAAGATCTTGCTACATACTCCCCAGTTGCAATTTTTTTTTCTCCCATAGAGTTTGGTCATTGCCGGGTCCTTCAACAGATCATATGTTGCATTGGATGCTGATTTTGTCTGATAAAATCTGATAAGGCCGAAAGTTGTTTGAAACAAGTGCAACTATGCGCTGGAGCTGCGCAGTTCGGTCTCGGTTTTGGTTGCAGTGTCAGAAACAAGTAACGGGACAGGTTATTTCTGATTTTTTGGCTTCCTATGAATTCTGTCAGTAAAGTACCATGGGAGACATCAGAAGATGGCAGTGTGCATCGAGTATTGAGAAATAGTTCGGAAAGGAGATGACTTACATCATAATTGCCACTGCAGCCAGCGGTACAAAAGAACGAAATCAAAACAATTTTTAGTGAAGACAAATTGATCACCAGAACTCCAAAATGGGAGGCACGCCGAAGCGGCTACAGGAAACAATATTCAATTTCTTGCTAAAACTACCTAGTTATACATAAAAACCACCCGGTTCAAAAACTGGGTGCTTCTAAATTGCTCGTAAGTCCGTCACGCAGGTTGATTCTAAAGCAATATTTGCCATCGTACTTTGCTCTTAGCTGCTGAGAAAGACTTAAAGATCTCATCAATAGAAGGTAGACTACAATCTCAAGTTCCCTGCCAGTTTCTCATGAACCATGCATCGAATACCCAAACATTATGTCCTATATGAATCAGCAAATTGCAGCATGAAGAAGGATTCGTATACGTACTTTCATAGTTTGAACTTCTTTCCCTTTACCCTTCGAAATTTGCACTTGGAGGATAGTTCCCTTTCGTTTGCGGCGCTTTGAAGAATTTGGGTCGTGACCCTTTGGCGTATTAAGCTGTCTTTCAAAGAGGAGCGCCTTGGGAAGGCCCGGTAAACTCGTTCCATTACGGCGGATCTTAACCAACGGCCTTGGCACGGCTCATCTTGACGGGTAATGCTCAACCCCAGGAGCAGACACCACAAGCCATGCCTTATTAACATCATTAGTTTATTTCTACTTGTGGGCACGGTGAGTACCAGGTTGCTGGTCCAGAGTTGTCTTGGTATCACCCCCGGAACAACCTGCTGGATCATCCTTCCTCATTTTCGATGATGGAAAAAGTGGGAAGCCAAGTCTTGAGCTTCAATGACATAGCCAGAAACTCAGTTGGGAGTTTATGGACTCATATAGCCGAAGTTGTGTCCATGAGACTGTGGACAAGGTGGGTATCTTTGAACACCTTGCTGAATGGAGGACTCAGCAGGCTTGTTCCTAAAATTGGTTAGCATCATATCAGAAGTATAAATCGAAGGTTCACCACATACCAGGAGGAAAAGGGAAGAAGATGGTGATCTTGTTCTTGTCGAAGATTGTACAGAAGTACTTTCGTGGCCCATTACTGAGAAGAATTCCATATAAAATGCTACACATGTGTTAGTTCGTGAAACACAAGGTCATTTTCAAAAGCATCAAGTTCTGTGAAGACGAAACTTACCAATAAAGTACAGATACAAGACACGTCACCATTAAACCACATCAACCATGAGGCACGCCCTAAGGCGGCTAAGGGAATGAGGTATATTCTCATCGAATGAACTAGTGTACAAAATTTTACTTCCACAACCCAAAAAATAACTATCAATCAGCCATCATCCACCATTAAACCTCCGATTTCACCCCGCCTACCCCCCGCTCTCCCCACCTTCCCCCACGTCTCCCCAGGCTTTCAAATCGCTCTTGAATACTTCGGCTCGTTCCCAATCTAGGACAGAAGAAAGGGGAATGGTCATTATAACCGTTGTTCTGTAGCTAATGAAGTCCGATTAAACTGTTGAACTTGGTTATAATGGCCATTACCCTTTTCTCTGTCCTAGATTGAGAACGAGTCGAAGGATTCAAGAGTGATTTGAACGCGTGAAGGATGCTTCCAACCCACACAAAGCTTAGTTTTACGTCATTTCGGACCAGTGACATCGTCTAAGACGACGTGATGGCTATTCCCGCGACGCTGGGCCGTAAGGCTACAGAAGATCTGCTGCGACTTTGCCGCCGTACTTTCTTACCAAATCTTCTGCGACTTTACGACCCAGCGTCACAGCTTGCCAAACTGGAGAGGCCCACCATCTATTCTTGGCACGGCATCGGGGTTCCTAAGATTGAAATCTTCACCGCTCCGGCACTTCTGCTCGGAGAATTAGCGCCACCAGGTCTTGAGAATGCGTTCGTTGAGGATGCATTCTCAAGACTAAGCGGATTCACAGTTGTAGATTCCTGGTCCAGATGCTGGAAAGAGACGGATACCTTTCTTGATTTACCATCTGCGAAGAAACAGAGCAATGAAAATACCACATGAAGGGTGGTCTGGACCCACTAGGTCTCTTCGCGGATGGTAAATCAAGAGAGATACCGTTGACAGAAAGAGTTTTCATCAGATTACCCAGAGAGTAGACTGCGCAACGGTTAACCGCGGGGCGGATTATTGAAGAATCTGAACAGATACCCGTGGATTATTTGTGGTTTCACGGATTATTTTAAAACCTCATGGATAACCCGCGGGTAACCGCCGGGGGCGGATTATTTATGCGCAGTCTACCAGAGAGTGACCAATGGGACCAGTGAACTAGTTCATGTACGTAGTCCGAAGGTGTTCATAGACAGGCGATGCAACAATCATGTTTGTCAGACCATCCAGATGGAAGGCCACAGCTTGGGATGCTTTTGTTAACAAGTATTTGTTGACTGAATTTCAGCATGGAAACCAAATTCAAGGTTGAATTGGTGCTGAAACTCGTCAACAAGAGCGTCCCAAGCTGTGGCCTTTCATCAGGATGGTCTGACAACAAAGTATGTTGCTCGTGGGCCAGGTGCTGGAAAGAGGCAACAGAAATCACTTATGGCCTGGATTTGCATGCTGATTGGCGTTGGACTTCTGTTGTTTCTGTCAAGGTGCGCTATTAGTCTCGTTCCTTGGTGAAGAGGAAGGAGCAGCGAGGATAGGGCATGCCAAAGATAGCTGACTACACTGAATAGATCCAAAACAACACGGACAGGAAGATACATTCGCAACCGCGTCAAGTTTGATCAAAAAGTCATTTTGCTTCAACTGTCTTTAGCTAAATTGAACTTATGTTCTTTGACTTCGGAAGTATCTCAAGAGGAGGTTGTTTTCTCTTATGAAGAGGAGAGGTCTGCCAGTGGCACAAAGACCACCAGACTTTGATGTGAGAACATAAAGGTTCATCGATGGATTGCAAGAATGGATGGAAGCAACGACAGCACCACAGATGTGATTTTGATTTGGTGACAATGCTTCTAACACAAAAGACGTAGCAGATGGTTGTTACTGCAGGTACGAAATTGTTCAAAGCATGTAGAGAACACAGATGAAGTCCAGCTGTCTGGCCTTGGTCACGATGACAAGACCAACACCACCATTTGTGAAAGAACAGTCTTGCTCATCAAGGAATCAAGTTCAGAGTATGCTGAGGTGACATAGGCTGAAGCATGAACATCGAAAAATTGGATGATGAGGAAGTCTTTGACAAAGGAGCAGCAAGTGTGCCACTATGAGTGACATGAATTTGTAAAGATGGGTAGGTATGATTGTGGTCCAGGGTGTGATATTGTCTTCGAGGTTCATGGTGTTCGAGCCCTTCGAGATAGGTCTTAATAAAAGGGAGAGACAATCAGCCGAAACCTTATCGATATAGATATCGTTTTCAAGAAAGAATCTGTTGGCGAGGTTAGCACCTGTTATATATTTCAAGCTTGAGGGAACAACTTACCAAGTCCTTATATCTTGAGAGCTTTGCCGACCAGCGGCTGGCAGCAACAATAATAACGTGACCTTCATCAACTGAGCAACTGCAAGCATGTTAGCAACTATCACATGGTGCTTGAACAGGAGGAACTTACCAACTCCAGATATCTTGCGAGCTTTACTGACCAGTGGCAGCTGGCAGCAGGCAGCAAGAATATCCATATGCTCTTGACTCGTCAAGGTGGCACTGTAGGTCATTAGCAGGTATCGTACAAATTGAACTTGAAGAGAAACTTACCACGATCTGAGGTCTTACAAGCATGACCGACCAGCGGCTAACGTCAAGAGCAACAGAGTATCGAGTTTAGCAGAGCGAGCAATAGGTAGGCTAGATAATATCAGTGTGTGTTGCGTTGTATAACTGTAACTTGAAGGGAAAACTTACCAAGTTCTGATTTTATTCTGGCTTGGCCATCAAAAAAAACAGAGGGTCTATGATTGTGAAAAGATAGGATTTTTGTTCTGTACATGATCTAAAGACTGTCTTAAGATATTAGCAAGATACCAAACAGATCGGCCAAAGGAAGGGATAAGTGATTAGAACAGCAGCAGATCTATCAACAAGTAGACTCTTTCACTTAGCAGCAAAGACTGTAAAGTGATAACAGCCTCTTTGTCATCTGCTGCTCATCTGAAGCTTAGTAATAGTGAAGAGATGCTCTGAAGGAAGTGGATTGAGGTGAAAACCGTGTGACAGTAGCACGAAAGGCTTTCTTTCTGCTGGGGAGCTCAGACAAACAACTTAAAACTCAAGCACAACAATGAGAACAAATCCTCTTTGTGAGTGAGAAGTAGATGAGAGGTGGAGAAGATAATGGAAGAAGAAAAGTAATACTAACAAGCAAGCGTTGCTACCTGAACTTGAACTTGAACTGCACAGCAACAAGGTGGCAGCAGATCTCTGTAGTCTCAACTGCTTCCATAGCAAGTACTTCTTCGAATAAAAGGGAAGACTTCAAAGAACAAAGACAATAAGTATTATTGATATGATAGATCAAATAGGATGTATACAAAAGAGGTTGTCAAGAAGGTTGTTGTTTGATTTATGTAAGTTCACAAGTTTAAAGAACGAGGAGCAGCAGATATCAAGGCTTTTTATAAAAAAATACTAGGTGAAATTGGAAATCTCTGCTCGGTAAACACCCCAATCAGCACCTCGAGGGATGGTGAAATTTAATAATAATATTGAATTTCAATTTTGCATTATATTACCTGCTCGAACCCTTGTCAGTCCCTGCCTGAGGTGGGAGTCTAAATCATTTTGGTAGTTCTATTTTACTAGGAGAACAGTCAAGCTTCATAAGGCTTAAGAGTTCATTATCAGATCAGGAAGAGCTACAAAAGGAAGTATCTCAACCACAAAAAATCCCTTTCAACCTGGGAAAATTAGAGAAGGAAATTAACTTACAGCTCATCCTTTATAACAAGAAAGCAACCAAAAGTATAGGTTGAAGAACAATTTTGTGAAGGTATTGACTTTGGCTCGAGGGGTGGAAAGGGGGATATTCCGATGCCGAAAGCTCTCATTGTTTACTTTCATCTCAACTCAAACCAAGGCTGAGATGAAATCCTGGAGAAACAAATCGCGCTACCCAAGAATACCCTCAGCATCAAGCTTCGATTCCCCAGAAACATCCCATTCCAGCTCCATTTATACGGATATATTGTTCTATAGCTTCCCTCATTAACTAGTCTATCTTCTGTTTACACGACATAAGCTTTCCTTCTATACAACCCTTCTTTATTGATTGCAATTATCATTCTTTCTGTCAAACTATCAGTCACCTTACACCTGAAACGATATCGAAGTCTTTCCACCGAGTTGCCAGCACCAATGGCGCCTAGGAGACCGTCTGAGAAGAGGTCTCCACTTGCAAGACGGCCTCAGGTACGGTATTCTGGTTCTGGAAGTTTTTCTAGAGGTCCAGTCTGTGGAGATATCCCGAGGAAGAAAGCCAGCGTTTCTCACACAGAGACCAAATTGCAAACCATTGGTGACATCTCTGAGGCTAAATCATCGACTACCACAATAGCATCAACAATCAAGGCACTTTCGGTACACACGACGCGCTCTAAAACCTCAAGAGGTGCTTCCTTCGAATCTGCGTCAATATCTGGTACTACCATTGAAGGATCTTCAGGACCAACAAAGGAGGAAAAAGAGGCTCGTAAGAAGGCGGTTAGAGCCGCTCGCAAAGAAAACCGCAATGCCGATCCCGCGTTCGCTTACCTTCCAAAGGGTCTGAACAACAAGATCCGTGACAAAGATCCCCTGAGAGCCAAGCTGAGAAGGTTGTTTAAACCAAAGAAAAAAGTTGTCCACAAGCCTCTAGATCGAAGTCAACCGGTGGCAACTCCAAGACTCGGCTACAGATTTGATCGTCCCAGCCCAGCTCCAGCTAGGTACATTCCGCCAATTGCACCAGCCAAGGAGCTGAGCGAAAAGAATGAATTTGACAAAAGGGGAGCAGTCTTGGGTGGCAAGTTTCAAGCACTTGCTGAAACAATAGAAGAACGGGAGAAGCACATCAGGCAGGCGCAATATCAGTATGAGCTTAGAAAGGCAACGGAAAAGAGATTGCGATTGGAAGGAAGAGAGCAACTCAATGATCCTAAGATTGGCAGAGCACCGCCGATCACTCGAAGGGCACTCCTCGAGCCTGCGCGTCAAAGGCAAATGCGAGAGAATCGTTTGGAATCAATGCCTCTCAAAGTTGCTGCTACTCCCACTATTGCCGAAGGAAAACCTCGAGAAATTTTACCTACAGAAAAAGCACGACCGCATGTATGGGATCATGCATTTAGAAAATCACCGCGGATTCCTCGACGGAATGACAGCACTGAAACCTCTTTGGAAGGCTTGACAGGAGACACTACGCTTTGTTCATCGAAAGACATTGTGCTACACAAGCCTCTTCACCCAAGCAATTTGTGCTCCTTTAAAAAGCCACGTCGAAAGCTATCGGTAACATTTGCCGAGTCAGTTGAATCATTTACCATCCCAAGTATAGACTATGACACTACGGAGCTTGACAACAGTGACCTCGATAGTAATATCGTGGCAGGGGGAAATATAGCTGAATCCGAGCATTTATCTGCAATTTATGAAGTTGAATCCCCCGATCCGGTGGAACGTGGAAAATCAGTCAGAGAGCACTCAAGAAGAAGGTCCAAAAGAACAACGATCCGTGGTAAAGATGACCTCAAGGGATTGCTTGTTTCTGGAATAAAAGAGGAAGAAATCCTGAAATGTAAAAAGAAAGATAATGCATTGAAAGGCAAGCTTTCAGTCTCTCAAAGGATTGATCACCAAACAATGGAAAGTTCTGAGGGTGTTGCTCAAGTATGTTGGGGTAGATCAAAATCTTTGGATGAAAGTTCGAATTCTCTCGACCAATTCGGTCCAAATCTTGATGGAAGAGAATCCTTCCATAATCAGGTTAGCTCAGTTAAAGATTTCCGCATTGCCTTTTATGATACAGTCACCAACTTTTTACTTGTATCCAAGACAACAGTACCTCTCCTCCCCACGAAATCACTACTACGAAGTCAATCACAACCAAATTTATTTTCTTGTGTCATCAAAGACACTTTGATCACCAATAAACTCATTGCAGATAATAATTTATTGCTTGCCAAGTATCACGCCGAACTGAACAAGCTTCAAGAAGAGCATCAGGAGAAAATGAAGTTTTTGAAGAAGAAGAAGCAGGAGCATCGAGATAAATATGGTTCTTTGAGAGTAAGTTAAGTTTGACGTTGATTTTTGCATATGAAGCTAAAGATATAAATCACTGCTGCTGACTAACATTGTCTTACAGAACTTGCAGGATGATCCTAGTGATCCCCTTATAAAGCCACAGTCAAGATTAAGGGCCAAGATCTCTCAATTGTTCAAATCAGCAGAAGAAGAAGTGACTGATGAAGATGATATTCCTGAAGGAGATTCAGAGGTTGAGGAGGGTTTTGATAATCTTCTGAAGCAACTAGTAAGTATGATTCATACTCCTTGGAAATGATTTATTTGTTTTACCATTCATTCATGTTTACTACTCATTCAAATTAATTAATCTCATTGCTTTGCAAAGACTTGACTTCCTTTAACTTGTCTATCATGATTTGGAACCATCTAGTTTAAAATCAACAATTTGCTAACTTTATTTGTTCATAGAAAAATCAGGACAATTCTGCTGTTGATGATCCTTCTACAGAAATTCATCACAACTCCAGCAACTCCAAAAAGACTCTCCAGTCACACGTCAAGCAAGCTTACACTGGTGAATTGAGGGAGGGAAAGGGAACAAGACATACATCTTCAATTAGCCTTGCTTCGGATCAGAAGAAGAGTGAACAGGGGCAGGACAAGGGAACAAGCGGCGGCTATACCTCGGGTCGAAGACCTGTGGTTGATCATACAATAGAGGGCATTCATGATCAATCGTCAGAATCCATTCCAAGACCATACTACGATGCCCTGACACCTTCACAAAAGATCGACTTTGATTACGATTACCGCAAGCCCGCGGCGGAATACATTGCTACTTTGTCCGAAAAGGCCAATGAAGAGCGTATTTTGAAGGAAAGAGAACAAGCAGAACGAGCCAACGAAGCCGTTCTCCTCGCGTGCGATAATCTTCTGCGAGAGCTTGATGAACTCGAAGCCGCAGGAGAAATCCACGATACGAGAGGGTTCGGTGGAGGAAGCACGAGAGACGGTGGTGAGAATACTTCTCACGTGACCAGTGGCGCACTGCCACTTTCTGAAGTACGTGGTGGCTCACAACCACCCCCACCAACCACATCGTCTCTGCAAAGCACTCGTTTTGCTGCTAGTTCTCATCTGCGCGGGCCTCAAAGTTCATTTGGATCCAGTGCTCAAAATTCGCCTTCACGCAGTCCACAAATTTCCGCAGCAGGTCACCAGACAAGTAGACAGTCTGCTGCCCCGCAACGAATTCAAACTGCGCCACGTCGGCAATCACGAAGAGTTTCATCAAACGCTTCTTCCGCTAGTAGACAATCCACTAGAGAAGAATCCGACAAGTGGATCAATTCAGATACGCTCGCTTTACACGAAGCCGAAGATAGTGATCCGGAGGGTGTTTGGCGTGCCTATTTCCAGGGCTCAACTTCCGAGAAAGTCCCTGAGAAGAAGATCTCAATTGATCAAGAAGTCACGTTGAACGAGGAAGCTCAGGTTGCTGCTAATCATCAACGGGCGGAAGCACGCAGAGAACAGCGTAAAGCAGCTATTAAAGCTCATCGAGAATCTAAAGCTCATCAAGAATCTAGAGCTTCTCTTCCTCAATCTCAAGAAGGGGGAGCCGAAAAGCATTCCAAGTTCATACGATCACTTTCACTCCGCCGACCAGATCATAATCTAGCCAACACTGCTCGTCTCAGGTACCTTATCTTAAGTACTAGGGATCGAAATAGTCTTGAAGAGGAGGAATTCAAAAATCTTTGCGCAACACACTATCCAGACGGTAATCTTCGTAAGCAACCTGAACCGGACGAAAGTAAACGTTCCGATCCAGTGACAACTGCCAAGAAGTTGCAAGCCCCTACATCTTCTAGATTCGGATCTACCAGAGAATTGCACGCACCTACCGCAGTCAATCCTGCCAGACAAGTACCTGCTCCTGCTGTACTTACTCCTTCCAGAGAACAGCGAGCCATTCCTGCGCCCGATTCTGTCGAACGTGATAGACTGCGAGTGGATATACTTCAAAATAACCGAAACATCTCTACTGGCTCCCCAGTTTCTAGAGGTGCCCATACTTTTGGCTTTGATTCTCTGCTCAATTCTCCACAGCGAAAGTCGAGTACTTTAGCAACTCAGGCAGGATATCGTTCCCAATTGCTCAAACCTGGAAGTTCTCCAAGGGAGCTCCAAGCACCGACTCCCTCGTCTCAAGGTAACAGAACAAAGGTGTCTCCTTCTGGATTAAGAACACTACAAAACTTGTCGCAAAATAGCTCGCCCACGAATCAAGAGCCACTTATCAACTCACGTCTTCGACAACCTTCTTCCTCAACCCGTCAAACAGCTCCCCTAAACCTCATCAATACATCAGTCGCAAGTAGACAATCAACCGCTGTCCGCAATAATTTCAAAACAGCTACAAACCGAGAAAAGAACTCTTCCGGATCTCGTCTCCCGGTTCCAGGAATAAACATCACACCTGGAGGTCCAACTCTACCACCTAATCAACAGTCTTTTTGAGACGTTAGCCTCATAGCTTTAGCAGTTCATTTTGCCGCAATGGATAAACTGCAAGTCGGGAATTCCGAACCAGTTTCGGTCAAGACGAAAGCTATTGAGGATGCAAGGCAAATGCAAACTTCGGTAATTGAGGCAGCAACCAAAATAGGGAAGGAACCACCAAAATATGCGTTGATAGAATTAATTGGAAAGGGGAGTTTTGGGCGTGTTTATAAAGGGTATGTTATCATTCTCTCATTAGTAATTTTAGCGATATAATAACATATTATACAGAAAGAATATGGTATCAGCTGCCATTGTGGCCGTGAAGATCATTGACATCGAAGAAAGCGATACGATCAATCCCAAGAATGCCAATTCCTATGCCGAATTCCTGAAAGAAATTACCGCTCTGAAGACTTTAAGTGAAAATAAGGCTAGGAATATCAATCATGTCATTGAGGCATTGCCAGTTGGGCAAGCGATGTGGATGATTACGGAATATTGTGGTGGAGGAAGTGTCGCTACTCTTATGAAGCCTACCGCTCCTGGTGGCTTGCAGGAAAAATGGATTATACCAATTCTTCGTGAAGTTGCCGAAGCTATTAAATGGGTACACGAAGCTGGTATCATACATCGAGATATCAAATGTGCGAATGTTCTTATTACAGAGGAAGGAGCGGTTCAACTCTGCGACTTTGGTGTTGCTGGAACAATAGAAACAAAGGTTGACAAGAGATCTACCGTTATCGGTACGCCACATTGGATGGCACCGGAACTGTTCGATGCTGTTCCCAGCTATGGCAAGGAAGTTGATATTTGGGCTTTCGGGTGTATGGTTTATGAGATTGCCACTGGTCTTCCGCCTAATGCTATGAGTCGACTTCCTTTCGATCGACTTGGATCTCTTATAAAACAGCATGCTCCACGTCTTGAAGGAGGAGATTACTCGGACGATTTAAGAGATCTTGTGGCTTTCTGTTTGGAAGAATTCCCAAGTGAACGTCCCTCAATTGACCGAGTTCAGAATCATCCTTACATTCACAACACTAGTGCAACATACCCTATGTCTTCGCTATCCCATCTCGTCAGAGCATTTAAGTTGTGGGAGGATCATGGTGGAAGTAGAAAATCTCTTTTTATGTTAGGCGGAGCGCAAGCACCGTCGGAATTCTCTTCCACGGCTTTGTCTGATGATGAATGGAATTTCAGTACTACTGCCGCTTTCGCACAAGAAGTTAGGCGTAAATCAACCGCTCAAGATGTCTACGATGTTTATGGCTCAGGTGTTGAGTTCGATGTTGGTTTCCCTCAAGAGACTGCTCGTCCACCACCTCAAAAAGGACGACGTCGACCTCCGCCAGAAGCACTAGCACCACTTCGTGGTCCGTTAGAAAAGATATTTGACCCGAACACAATGTCAAGCTATGAGGATAATAGTCGCAATCATTATGGTCGACCGTTCTTACCACCAACTTCAGATTTACCACCTGTACCATCTCGCTCGGATTTACCTTTACGTGATGATACTGCACAAACATCTATTAGGGATACGATGATTGATCTTGGAGGTCATGATGTAGAAACGGGTATATCTGTCTTTCCGGATATGGATACTATCAAAGCTGGAAGACGTGTACGAGACGAACCTGATGAAGACTATATGACGACATTGCCTGACTTTAGTCGACCAGCACTTAGCGATCCAGCTGACATTAACCCAAATCGTCGTACTCGAGATTGGAAATTTCCAGCAATGGTACCGCCTGCATCAGCAGATCCAGAAGTCTCTAGATTTCCTCCTTCAGCTTACGAAGTCCCAAAGCCAGCTTTTACTCCGGGCGTTGGTGGTCGTCCTGCATTAATTCACCACCCTACTGAACCTTTAGGTGGATTTAGTGGCGGTCTTCCACCTGCAGAAATTCACACTGGAGTGGCTCGCTTATCCGTCCGCGAATCTCTCATTGATCTTGATATGAGCATGCCAGATTCCATACCAGCTTTTAATCCTGACTTTGCTCGACCCTCAACAGCAGATTCCGATGCTATTTCGATTTCGAGCGACTCGGGACAAGTCATTTCATCATCTGCGGGCAATCCATTCGAACTCGAACGTGATGCTTCATTGTATCAACCTACCTCCCACTCGCGCGAGCCTTCACTCTATGCACCTTCCCACTCACGTGAGCCTTCTCTATATGCACCTTCCCACTCTCGTGAACCTTCTTTGTACGCACCCTCTCACTCGCGTGAACCTTCTTTATACGCACCCTCTCACTCGCGTGAACCTTCCATTTATGCCACCTCTCATGAACGCGAGCCTTCCATCTATGCCACCTCTCACGAGCGCGAACCCTCCATCTATGTAACCGAAGAAATGGGATCTTTCTCGGCCTCGGTGACTCCTCCTCCTGAAGGCACATCACGTCAGCTTCGCGCAGATCGTCCTCCTCGTCTTCGAACCGGCAATGCTCTTCGTGACATAGCCGATATTTCGGACTTTTCGGACTCGGCCGCTGAAAGTACTTTAGGTTACATCACAGATACAAATGACACAGACTCAGACTACGCAACCGCCTCAACCGCTTCAACCCAACATCCTCCGCCATCCAGTCATCCTGGCGATCCAAACGCCCCATATACCATGGCCCATTTCCCCAATTTACCCAATGCTCCTTCAGTGCGCGCATTGACAGGCGAAGCAGCTCATGAAGAAATGGCTTTCGAGATGTCAAGAATGTTAAGAGGTCTAACTGGTCAACTTGAAGCTTTCCGCGATGTATATGGTTCTGAGGATTTGGCTCGTCGATCTCATCAAAGACGTGAACGAAGAGATAATGGGGAGAATGGGGTTTAAGTCTCTTTTATTTAACATATCACGATTGTTTGCATAATATGTAGAATGGGATTTACTTTCAAGTTTCTATGGTATCGCAGGGAATTCTGCAACTCTCTCATCAATTGATGCTGAGTTACATTGGCCATTCTGTCAATTCTTTATTAGTTTTCATTTCATTTCTTTGTAAGGCGTATTCATGAGCTGTTGCGGGATGAAATCTAAGTTTCTATGGGTATGGTGGAGATATGGGAAGATGCAATAAGGCATATCATGATACGATACAGTATGATACGACAAGAGATGTTAAATAAGGGGTGGATAATATCCAAAAATGGAGTCGAGCACAAGAATAAATGCTGAGGGAATGAATGAAGTTAGAAATGAATGGGATCTGGAAGACATTGCTTAGAATTGAATGAAGATGGTTAATATACTTGAAAAACATACTGGGGGAAAAATCTTTGTGATCATCATCGTCATCGTCATCGCGACTGTGAATTGTTATTGGACTTAGGGGTCAGTCCCATTCAAGGCGGTAGTGGTGGGATAATCATTGTTATCATTTAACTGATCCTGTATCACCTTGTATTTCCCATCAACCCCTTCCCTCGATCATATCATAGGAACCTACACTGTACCCATACATAACATAGCCAAACCCATAGCCAAGCCCAAATGCAAAATGCAAATCCTCACCATCTTCATATCTAATCTTGCAATCCACTCAACCCACCCAACCCAACCCTCAACTTCCTACCCTTCCTTCCCCTCCCCAACCCCTCACCATCTCACCTCGCTCCTACCGGCTAACTCCTCTTCGCACCCCCGTACGTTCGCCCAAGATACCAGCCAATAAACTCATCATCCCCGGTAATCTACTCTGCGTCCCTATCCTACCCCGATATCCAAACCCATTCGCATCTTCTCCAGAGTTTCCTGTATATTTTTGTGTTATTTGTATGGTGTTGTTGATTTCGGGTGTATTGTTACTCCACGGTGTGTTGTGAATGCTAGGTATAGATTGGATAGATATATCCCCTATTGGTCGGGGAACCCACGACATATGGTTCCAGTGGATCTTTGGGGGGTGGGGATGTTGGGAATAGGAGTTGGTGGATTTGTTTATGTTTTCTTCGATTGGAATTCTTTGGGTCCATTCGGAGGTCGTTATTTCTTCTACCCTGCAGACACGGAGGATTTTCCATCTATTGTTGTCGAATTGTGAGGAGAGTGGAGTGTATGCGGGTGGATTTGGTGGATTTAGTGCGGCTTGGTATGGAGATGAAGAGGGGGGGAACGGAGGGAAAGATGGATATAAAGAGGAGAAGAAAGGGGGCAGATGTGAAGGGGAAGGTGGTGATTGATTTGGAGAGGAAGATTGAGATGAGGACGATTCTCCGGACTCGGATTCAGACGATGTCATGATAACCAAAACTCCTGATCCCGCGGGAACAAGTGTGTTTAGATTTGGATCTGCACAGAAGGGGCAGGGGAAGGGGAGAGTGAGGTGGTGGGCTTGGAGGGCTTGGAGGGCTTGAAGAGGAGGGTTGTGGTGGAGAGTGTGTCGTTGTGGTGAATTTGAATATGAATATGGATAGATTTGATATGGGTGGATTTGGTATGGTGGATTAATTTGGTATGGACGAGTATGAGTTAGGAGGGGAAGATAGATCAGCGGGTTTGATACTAGAATCAGTGATTGGACGGATTAGTCTTTGGTATGAGAAGGAGGATTTGAGAGTGATGCAAGAACGACAGATTTTGGAGCTTTTGGGGTGGACGAAGGGGAAAATAATATTGAGGGTCAAGTTTGAAATAGTCGACTGTGAAGTTTGAAATGGAGAAACTGATAACTTACAAATTGGGCCATGGGCGATATGATGGCATCTATGGCTGTATGTGTATTGGATTTCCATAGTTCGCTCCGAACTAATGATTTCTTGGTTTCGGGTTGAATTGTGATGTGATGCGATAGTAAGGCCTTAAGTACTCTTCGTGGTATCGAAATACAGGAACGATATGAGAGTAATTTGCTGAAGGCGTTGAGTTTTCCGTAGGGTTTCTGTAGTTAAATCAGGATATTAGATCCTCTTGTTCTGCAGACGGTAGATTGATTACCTGGATGAATACTCATAAGGTGTAAATAGTGATTGTGAGCTGGTTTTATCTTCGGATATGTAGATGATGTAGTTAGTTTGATCTTATGATTCACAGATGAAAGGGAATCATTCACTGCTCCCTAGTTGGTTGCCGCATGATGGGGACTGTAGTTGTGGAAGTTGAACATTTAGTTGGAAGGAGGTATCTCATGGTGTTTGGGCTGAGGATGGATGGAGTCTGTGAAATTTTGCATACACTGAACCATTGGAGTCCATAAGCATGCTAATCTTTCTACTGGCTTTGAGGCAGATGTTAAAAGTTTAAGCTATAGCCACACTCTGATATTCAGCTATCTTAATGGAAGCTCAACAATAGTAGGAGCATTACAACATAATCGAGGCCAACGGAAGAGAAACAAATGCATGTGTGCTTCGTCATACTAAAGCCTTCAAAACGAGCAGTCTTGAGGGGGATAAGAGACAGAATCCAGTCATCGTTGTTCATCTTATTTTCTGTCATTTTAAAAAGAAGGGTGTATTGCAGTATTTTCTTGAAATCGGTAATGATATATATAATGACAGCAGTATTGCCGGAAACAACTTGTGATAGTCTGGGAACAATGCAATAGTCTCATAGTCATAAACTCGAATGTATAGAGTTGTAATAACTTCTTGTGATAGAATTTTCATAGCAGAGTCACGCTGCACCACTTGATGATAAATTCGGTAAGATGAGAATGAAGAGACTCACTTATTAGAAGAAGAAGCAGTTTTCTTACTCTGTAAGAGGTGAATAAGTGAAATATTGAGACTTTACAATGTCCTCAGATAATCATTCCCTCCGGTATTGATATTAATCAAGTGGGTTCCGCTCCTAACAGTTTCTCCGCTGCTTACAGAGGGGAGCGGGAATTTTACGATCTGCAACAAAAGATTTTCGGGCGGGGGATAATATGCACATAGCATATCAATCTCTGGCTTGAGGCCTAAGAGTCTTACCATATGCATCTATTAACCTTCACTAATCAGACAACTTGTAATTTAAACGACCTCGAAAGTGCGCTGTCAATAAATTCTCAACTCAAACCTCATCTCCAACCTTGACTTCAAACCTTTGCCTTTACTAAACACGCCATATATCCAACACTAAGCGCATTCCCCAATGCTAATAGTTTCAGGTGGAGGTTCTATATTGTGTATGTATTTCGGTGAACTTGATTAATGCCTCTGATATCTTCCATTTGCATCCTCACCTGTGGCTGATGTAGCTAAGCTTACTATCAAACTGTCTTTTTGTCGGTTTTACTTCGAAGGTTTGGAGTACTAGCTTTGACTTGGTATTTCCGGGGGTGGGAAGTGAAGGTAAGCGGTGCAAAAGGAATATACTGACAAATTGATGGTGAGAGACTTGTAGACAGGATGTCATTCTTTCCATCATCTACTGTCAACTTGTATTATTTATGCCTTTCATTGAAGACATAAGCTTGCGCTATTTCTCTCAACTAATAACAAAAAGAGTAAACCTACAATTTTAATGAACTGAATGATCTGTTGCTCCAATTCTGTTCCAAGACATTGTTGCATGTATTCCAATACAACTTTTTGTTTCCCGATCATTGTAACTAAAGTCCGAGAACACCAATTTTTGCCAAATTTGTCATCCAAATATCATCCTGTCCTATCCGTACCCTAGTCTCGACAAAACCCTCTGCTCCATCATGTCCTTGGGCAATACTACGGTAAATACCGGAAGAACTTAATTAATGCTGGCATTAAGAAATCATCTTCGAAGATTGAGCCTTTGAAATGTCAAACTCTGAGAAATTCCGTCAACTAGTAGCTTTCTGTTTGCCGGTTATTGGCAGGTAATGAAAACAATAAATCGGCATTGTGATTGCCCTTAGTGTGTAAGATCAATCCATACATTTATATAGCAATTCGCTAGACTCAAGAAGCCGGAACTGACTTACATTGAAATCATGATAAGCAAGCAATGAGTCATGATGACATGTAATGATGTAATGTAAATGTTCCTTCTCTAATGGGTTGGCCCTAAGCAAACTTCGGCTAATGATGATTGCCCCTTTCTTTCACCCTGTGCAACACATAATCTGTCATTTTTCAAAGAAAGCCAACCTTCGAGATCAAAAAAGTTTTGTGGTTTATTGATATAATTGTTCTGGAGTTTTGGAACAATCAATTAAATGTTCATGCGAGAAAATTTTCAATTTCATTTCTTCTTTGTACAAGTGAATCCAGATAGTGAGTAGTCCCTCAATGGATTTGGAAAAAAAAAAAAAGAAAAAAAAAACATTCCTTTGTTTTCGATGATTTACTACTAAATATAAACATTTCTATCTATCAGTGGATCAAGTCAACTAGACAGAAATGAGAGCTCAACAGCCTGCTAGCTAAAAATTGGAGGCTGCCCAATTCCGTAAACTTGATATATTTCAGACCCATTCTCAGACCCATTCTCAGACCCATTCTCAGATCCAATTCGGTCGTTCCCAATTTATTTGTGATATTTCAGATTAAAATATAGAATCTCAGAAGCTTCAGACTATAAGCAGCTGCCAGCTTGAATACCGTCTTCGCTGATTTCTTGAAGATAATTTAGAGCTTCGACTTGATGGCTTACTCTGATAGATGAGAGTCAACGCTGCCAGTCAGGCCACTACTTCTTACTACTCCATCGTCACCCCACCCCTAGCAACATGCCTCACCGCCACTACAAATTCCTCCCCATGATCTTCATCCCACGCTGCAGTATTCCAACTTGAGATTTTCTCAAACCCTACTAAAATTGGTGCATTCAATTTTCCCAGTATATTCCTAGCGATGGTTTTCATTCGTCATCAGTGCTTATTGTATTTAACACAAAGTTCTAGATGGTATGGTATGTATCAAGTTTTTGGAAGATATTGGTACGGGTGTGGTGTCAAACTCTTTTTATCACAGAAGATATATCATATCTCTACGATATTACTCATCAATATCTTCACTTAGAATTCATAGAATATCCATGGACTGAATGGACGGCCTCATGGAATGACTCTGAACTTTCAAGAATCATGATTATTTCAATTCACAATTGGTTCTATTCATATTATATAATCTCAGATTGTCTGATATACAATGAATGAATCAATAAGGCCAAGAAGCAAACAAGGAATATCATGAAATCAAAACCCGATTCTATTCCATGAGTCGTATACTCACTGGTGATGAGTAAATTGTGCCCAGATTTTTAGTTTTGTACATTATGCTTTGGGACTTCTCAACTATGAGACCAGCCTTGTAAAAGATTGAGCTTCCTTTGAAAGACATCAAAGATTTCCTGCCATCTTTCAACTTCTTGTTCCCTGAATTTGTATCTTGTATAGTTGACTCCTCGATCTCATCTTGAATTGTTGACTTCTGAAGTTCTTAGTAGAAGTCATCCTGTCTAACCTGTGTTTAACCTATTTTGCTGAATCCCATATGAAAAATTCGAAAATGATTCAAACCAAGGTTTCCCCCCAAAAAAAAGACATAATCATTGGTAGATAATGATCTTTTTTTAATTTAATTTTGTGAAATATTTGTTTTCAGCCAGCTCTTCTGGAACTGATAAAGGGCGAAGATACAACAATGTTTTAAAAACTCAAAATAGCTTGGAGTTTCTAACTGTAGTATCTTGTTAACAGAAAGTTTATATCTTGCTCCTACTACCATTTTTGG
The DNA here is from genome assembly GCA_002162575.1 of Sclerotinia glacialis. Taxonomy (NCBI): domain Eukaryota; kingdom Fungi; phylum Ascomycota; class Leotiomycetes; order Helotiales; family Sclerotiniaceae; genus Sclerotinia; species Sclerotinia glacialis. The sequence goes on along the minus strand of NGKH01000012.1, from coordinate 334,426 downwards.
GAGGTGATGAAAAGCTACAAATTACAAAAAATTATTCCTTAAATGATTCCAGTAATTTATAGTCCATATTAATAACCTCAAAAGGATGTTTCCTTATTAGACAATATTTGCTCTTACCCAATGGCTATATTCTCAGAATCCTAAAGGGAGTAGGCGACAAGATGACGATTCTATCAAGAAAATACTTATTATTATTTTACATACTCAGCTTTGTGTTCTTAAATGAAAGGATTCTTCCTTAATGGATCTCTTCTTGAGGGTTTGAAAGATTACGAAAGTCGAAATCTCTCCCATGATAGCAATCACTTCAGCCTTCTGCTTTCAGATCTGTAGTCATAAAAAGGTAGGTTCTTTCTTAAACAATTTCATATCTATTCTCGAGTCTTGCTTCGAGAGGTTGAAAAATGAATTCAAAGTTAACTTCTTAACAATATAACACTCACTCTCGTCTCGATTCGATCATCTTTATAACTTTGAAGGATGAGTTTCTTCCTAGATGATCTTCATACCTATCTACTGAGTCTTGTCTCGAGAGTTTAAAAAAAATTAAAAGTAGAGTTTCTAATGAAATAATATTCCTTTCTGTTTTATATCCATCAGCTTCATATCTTTGAAAGATAAGTTACTTCCTGAACAATTTATATTTCTACTTGACAGATCTTAACTTCAAAGCTCATGTCTTATGTCGGCCAGGTTCGAGCCTCAAAAGATTGTTTGCTTCCCAAAACATCTGTACACTCATTGCCAAATCTCTTCTCTAGAACTATAGAGATTTAATTCTATGACTCTGAAGAAAACATCTTCCACTCTCGGCAGTTTGATGCTGAGTCAAACTTTTTAAAGTATGTATTCTGAACAAATCAAAGTATCTATTCCCCTTTTAGCCTTATTTATACTTCATTAACATTGATCTAATTCTAGCATTTATGCTACTTGAAATCTCTAAATTTCATAATTTACTCTTCATTTGCCAAATGATTCTCTCAAGTCCCCTTTTCTATCTTCATTTGAACCAAAAAAAGTGTCCAAGTCAATTTTTTTCATCTTCATTACAGTACAATTCACTTAAAGGTGTATGTCCCTCACTTACTTTCCTCCTAACATTAATTCATTTACCTATTTTCCACTTCATTTATCAAAGTTATGCTTTGTTTCCTTATTATTTTCAAATTTAAACTTTTGTGTTGTGTTGAGTGATGTCCTCACTGGAGAAGAATCTCATTAAATGTGCTACTCTCTCCAATTTTGATCATGTTAACATCAGATTTGACAATGAAACAAGCATCTCCGGATACATATCCGAAGCTGCTTTACAAATTTAACAAAACATTTTATCTCAATAGTAAAAGCTTGGTGACTGCAAACTCCATCAAACTCCATCAAACAAGTCAGACACAAGCACCCAAATAATCATACACCTCTAATATTATTCCCAATCATCAAAACTAACTCACAAACAAACTCTTTCAAGCTCCATATTCCCAACAGATTAACAGCTCAGCAGCTCCTTCTCTATCAAGAGTTTCAATGACGCAAGAACAGCTATTCTATCCCAAGTCCCCGCTTTAATACTCCTCATCCCGCAATATCAAAAAGAAAAATCCGAAAGATCTAGAAGAAAACCTCAACAAAAGACCCCGTGATCTCCACTATTAACATTTATCCTCCTTTAATTCACCTCCTTATCGCTCCGGTGTCGCCCTCCCTTTGAAGGGCTTGATCATATGGTAATACCTGCTTTTTGCTTGGTCAAAATCCCGTCAAAATCCAAAAGCATCACTTCACAAGAACTCCAACTAATTTGCTTGCCACACTGTGGAACAAGGTATTTACCAGTGTTTCCACCGCTTTGAAAAGAGGCGGCTTCACAGATGCTGAGCTAATTGCCCTCTCGCAGATTAGGTTGTCCGGTCGCATACTCTCTCGCTGATCATCAAATAACCCATATATTCTCTTCAAAGGTATCGTCCTCTTTATCCTCTCCGTTTATACCGAGCCACCCCCAAGATCCTACATCAGTAGACTATAGCACTTCTGATACAATCTAATCTAGCAGCTGCGCAAAGATCTAGCAGTATCTAACGATTTCTGCACCATTGAATATCAACACCCCTTGATATTTCGAGACATCAGAGTAGGTCAAACTCTTCTATGGCTATCTTTTGATGACCTTTAATTCCAAATTTTCTCCTTGAAACTCTCAAAATTCTTAAAACATAACTATTATGATCTCTGGTGCTCCTTGCACATTGTAATCAAGCACCTATACAAAGGTTTAACGATTTTCAACAGTAGCAATACACTCTCTATAAAGCACTATTGATCCCTCGAAGTTCTTCATACCAAGGTACATCATATATTTCCCCGATCCGCAGCTACTATCTCTTTTCCCCTCTATCCCAGCACTAATTTAAATATCCCACTCAAAACAGGTCATACCGATCGATTCCCAATACCAAAACGACTCATAACCCTTCCGATAACGCTCGCTACGCAATAGAGCCAGTCAACGCATTCAAACACAGCTATTTCATTGGCTGTAAGCTGCAGCTTTTACCTATTATTCGACAAGATTACTCACATTCACTCACCTCAAATCGTACCCCTTCACCACACTAACACGCAGAACTTTTCATAAATACTTCGAACCTCAACCTAAACCTCAATCTTTATCTTCTCGTCTTCTTTAATCCCCCCCCCNCCCCAATACAATTACGATTACAACAGTGTGATCGAGCAGCACCTTCCACACACACAATAACACCACAATACCCATACACAACCCTTCAAACAACCAATCACGCAAACTTTCTCAAGTTTCCCTTCACGAACACCATCTTCTATCGATCTTTAACCAACCCCCACCCTCCCACTTCCACAAATCGCCCATCATGTGCGTCAAGAAGTTCTGGGGCTACACCTGCGGTCACTGCAGTGCTCCCAGTCTCGTCAAATGCCCAACAACCTCCCAAAACGAGAATTTCCCTCCCTGTTCCATCATGGCCGAACAGCCGGTCTTCGCCAACCAGTTCTGTCATGGCTGTATGCGAGTAAGTTGGAACATGCAGGTCATAGCTGATGAGAATGCTCATAGGGAGAGACACGAGCGCGGAGAATGTAGCTGTGAGATTGTTTTTGACAGGGCGGAGAGGGAGCGCAGGGAGAAGAAGAGAGAACTGAGAGCGGAGGGAAGGGAGAGAGTTAGGAGAGAGAATGGGGAAATGGAGGTGCAGAAAGAGAGAGAGAGAGAGGTTAGGGCTTTGAGGGAGGGTGGTGAGGAGTTGAGGAGAGAGGGGGAGATGAGTGGGGGTGGGGATGGAAATGCATGGGTTGGAACGAAGGGTAGAGGAAGAGGCCGTGATGCTATGACCGATAAGATCGACGATAAGAACAGCAGCGAAGGACGCGACGGAAGAATGGAAGAAAGCCGCGAAAATACAGGTATGATGCAAGGATCTAACCGTGACTTCATAATGGGCACTGCTTCATCAGAATATCCCGACGCCCGTCCTACCGATCCCGCCTCCTTGCACCGACACTTTCATGTAGCTAACCAAATGGGAAACATTGGACACGGCTACATGAACCCCATGACAGGCGTCACAAACGGAACACCCATTTCAAACCCACCGCTTGTGACAAGTTCATCCCCAATGCACGGAAACATGATGATCATCCCTTCTTCGCCAAGAATGAACGGCATGGGTGAGTATCCAACAAATCATCCCATCCACGGTAATCAGAGGATTGAAAATCATCCACTTCATTCCTTTGGAATGATGCATACACCACCAACGCCACCTGCACCCGCAGGGCCCCCAAGCTATCAAAGTCCTGCCGTGGCACCCTCCAGTTACAGCGATAGCAATAATAGCAGCGTCTTTCGCGGGAACCAGTATTCCTGGAGTGCCAATCTCGAGCCCAACGCACCCGCTGGTAACATGGATCATCGATCAAACAATCAAACAGGCCAAACAAGAGTTCAATATCCTACTGTCCCAGAATTTGCAGAACCAATCCCCTATCCACAGCACCAAAACATCGATCTTAACGCTCAGCGGAACGCCCATAACTACGTAGGATACTACATGGACCGACCTAATGCCGTTACCAATGGCTCTCCCCAAGCCCGCGCTCAAGGTCATGGGCTCGCCTCAATGTCCGATCATCAAACAATGGGAAATTTCATTCGTGCACCTACATTCTCGCCACTTCCTGTTGGAGTAGCTGGTGCAGGAATGGTTTGGCACGCCTCGCACAATGATTTACCACCACTTCCACCGCAAATTCCTTATCTAGGGGATTCGGTCCTAGTGCCTCCAGCCGTTCCAGCTGCTCCGAGATATTTCAACGAGACACCTCCTGCTTCTAGACGTCATGTGCGACATGGAAGTGCTCAACGCAACGCGGTCCAACGATCAAGGACTAGCCAATCGGTTGGCCAAATTCAGATGGATGCGGCAACTACTACTGAAGGTCCAGCTCGAACTTATTTCCACGGGCAAGCAACTACTCAAAGCCAGGCTCAAATGGCTTCTGAGATCACGCCGGCAGCCATGAACACTTCTCTTTTACGTACACCAAGGGTCATCAGTAGTGTGCCACGACCAAACTCAACAATGTGAAGGAATCAAGCATGAACAGGGCAATTTCAAGTAAGTACTCAAGTAAATAAGGATATTTTTTGAACAGGTCATTTGTATCGTGTAAGGCTGGAAACTATGCTAACTCAGCCTTTCACTTAGAATTTGTACATTGAGAACAAGGGAGAAAATTTGCACCAGAATTGCTTAAAACAACTGTACCATCACCGGCATCTAATTTTTCCTCACTTTCCTTTCCATCGGAGCTCCGACTACCGATCTACTTCTCCGAAGACTGCGAGTATGTTAGCATGGATCTACAAGCAATGCGACAAATGTTTTCATAGCAACTTACCCAAATCCATAGTGCCAATGATAGCAACTGCATCAGCAAGCAAATGTCCTCTCGAGATTTGGTCGAATCCACTTAAATGTGCGAAACCTGGCGCGCGGATCTTGCATCGATAGGGTCTTTCACTTCCGTCACTTACAACGTACACACCCATTTCACCCTTTGGCGCCTCAATTGCGGAATAAGTTTCTCCAGGTGGAACAGTGTATCCCTTGGTGAATAGCAAAAAGTGATGGATCAATGCTTCCATATTCTCCTTCATGGCAGCACGAGGTGGCGGCGAGATCTTGTAGTCTTCTACTCGAACTGGTCCAGCTGGCATCTTATTCAAACATTGATGAATAATTCGCAGGGATTGTCTAAATTCCTCCATTCTGCAGAGGTATCGATCGTAGCAATCACCGTTAACACCGACTGGTACATCGAACTCTACTTCGCCATATGCATCATATGGTTGACTCTTACGGATATCCCATGGGACACCACTTCCTCGAAGCATGACACCAGTAAAGCCCAAGTTCAAAGCATCGGCGGCTGAAACAACACCAACCCCTTTCGTTCTTCCAATCCAAATTCTATTATCGGTAAGTAGTTCCTCCGTTTCGTCAATACGGTCACCAAATTGAGTGGCCCATTGATAGATGTCATCAAGGAGTCCAACTGGGATATCTTGATGGACACCACCTGGGCGAACATATGCAGCGTGCAAGCGGGCTCCTGAAACTCGTTCATAGAATTCCTACGGTGGATATTAGCATTATTACGTTTCTTAAATAGTCAAAAGTCATAATAATAGATTTTCCTTACCATAAGCTTCTCACGTTCCTCAAAACCCCACAAGAAAGGTGTGAGAGCACCAACATCCATTGCGTGAGACAAAACCGACATAAGATGATTCAAAATTCTAGTAATTTCACCAAAAAGCGTTCGGATCCATTTCGCTCTCTCGGGAATCTCAACATTTAACAACTTCTCAACAGCCAAAGAGAAACATTGCTCATTGGTCATCATAGAAACGTAATCCAATCGATCAAAGTATGGTAAGGCCTGGATATATGTCTTATATTCGATCAACTTCTCGGTTCCACGATGCAATAAACCGACATGGGGATCCGACCGCACGATTTCCTCTCCATTAAGCTCCAAAATTAAACGCAATACACCGTGAGCTGCCGGATGTTGAGGGCCAAAGTTCACTGTGTAATGGCGAATCTTCCTTTTCTCCACATGCTCATTCTCGTGAGCTAAGCTTGCCTCGTCAAAAGTATTGGCAATTCCGAAATGTTCATCGGTAGGAACTAATTTTGTGCCCTCATATGGCTCTGCGTATCTGCGTGCTGGGAGTGCTGAGAATGCTCGAACTGAGGCTATTGATGTCGAGGGACGAAGTGTAGTGGTGGGTCGCAACGAGCATTTGGCAGCTGTGCGCCCGGCCTGCCGAAATAGTGATGCAGCAGCCATTGTGAACAAAACTGAAGAGATACTGGAGATATTTACCAGACCTCAATGCTTTGAGAGACAATGAGACTGTGAAGTGGAGAGTTGAAGCCGTTTTAACGTTCGCCTCTTTAGTTATCTACAGAGTACGGGTAGATGATGTTCATGACTTCTTGAGCTCGGATCTTTTGTTTAGCTTTGCTTATTTGAGATCCTTTGATTGGTGCTTATTCATCGCATGGGTCGGCACCGGTTGATCTTGACGCCGATATCAAAATTTAATTTTTTGTATCTTCATAATCTTTGCGACAGAGAGTGAAAGACCCAAAACCCCGCCATTGAATATTTTTGGTTTGCAGAATTATACACAATGGCACCAAGATATACTAAGGCTGATGTCCCCCATCCTAAGACTTTCTCTAAGGAGGAAGTAGCAGCCAGAAAGGTACTAATTCTTTTAATGTTTACTGATTTTCATCTCTAATTTCTCTATAGATAGTAGGAGTAAATACCGAAACTGTTACGAACATCACATCCACAGATTTTCCAAACCATTGGCCTAATGAAGATCATTCTTGGGATAAAAACGAATTCCGTGAAAATCTTCAAATAGTATTTCATCAAAACGAACCGCTCCTCTCTTCATTTTCCCTCATCGGCATCGATGCCTCTGTCGCTAACGCCTTCCGTCGAATCCTCATTGCCGAAATACCTACTCTTGCTATCGAATACTGTTTCGTGAAAAACAACACATCCGTCATCCAGGATGAAGTTCTCTGCGGGCGTCTCGGTCTCGTGCCATTCAAGGGAGGAAAAGAAGGACTCTTAGATTTCATGAAATGGTTCCCAAAGCCCGAGGAGGAAACCCCTGAAGAAGAACGTCACCTCGGCTCCTTTGACCATAATACCATTCAATTGTCTCTAAAAGTCGAATGTACACGCAACAAGGAAGCTGCTCCTGGTGGAAATGACCCAAGAAAAGTATACCACAATGCACATATTTATGCGAAGGATATCGAATTTAAGCCTTTTGGACGACAACTTGAGTACTTCAGCGGCGAAAACGCTATCAGAAGTCCCAATCCAGATATTTTGATTGCGAAGATGAGACCGGGTCAAGTCATTGATATTGATATGCATGCGGTTAAGGGAATTGGAAGAGATCATGCCAAATTCTCACCGGTAGCTACAGCTTCGTATCGATTATTGCCAGTAATTGATATTACCCAACCAATTTTGGGTAAAGATGCAGAAAAATTCAAAAAATGTTTCCCGCCAGGCGTTATTGGAATTGAGAAGGTTACAGCGAAGGAGGCCAAGATCAAGAGAAGTGGATATGAAGGGCATGAAGGAGAGAAGAAGGCAGTCGTTGTAGATGCTATGAGGGATACGGTCAGCAGAGAATGTTTAAGGCACGAGGAATTTCAAGGCAAGGTCAAGTTGGGAAGAGTCAGAGATCATTTCATTTTCTCTATCGAGAGTTTGGGACAATGGGATAGCGATGAGTTGTTTTTGGAGTCTATTAAGACATTGAGAACAAAGTGTGAAGCTTTCAAGACGAGTTTGCAGAATATGACGAAGTAATTATAGAGATTTAGGGGGGTGATTTTGCCACTAGCATTGCCGGAGTTTGGGAAATATGGCGTTGATCGGTCTACTCGCGGATAAAGAGGTATCTCGGTTCTAGAGAGTTTATTTTAAACAAAAAATCGATGCTACTTATATGATATTATTTCTCATAATCCAGTTATGAGAAGCTACGCAAGCCATGCGAACTCCTTTTGTCGTGACCTCGCTAACTCCACTTCATTTTGCTCATCATTCATTCGTCGTTATTCCTATTCCTACCCACCTAATCTGATCCATTCTCTTTCATAGCAACGGTCTCGAATGGCCTTGAGAAGTTTAATCTGTACTTGAACATCACTGAACCTAACGATGGATCCGTCACCGCAATCTCATCTCCATTTCCAGTCATCTCACCCATCTTCCTAGTTAAATTGTGCTCGGTCTTCACACGCAAGCTCTCTGGGCTCTGCATGTACAGAGATTTGTTGTCTGCCGAACGAATTGACGGCTTCTTTAGTTGGGCTTCTGGTCTGTGAGCAAGAGAATCAATGAACTCTTGGAGAGTGAAATTTGGGTCGATGCTCAAATCCCTCGCCAAATTCCCGCACACGGGACAATCGTCCTTCTTCTCGTGTTTAAAGGTGTATGTGTAAATACTGTCGTTTCCACTGTACATCATATAGTTTTCTTCCATTCCCATAGCAGGATTGGTGCTGCTTGCAATCTTGAAGGCCTCGTTACAGCAGCTGGCTGCAATAATAGCATTAGTCGAAGCAATTGCCGGAATAATGTTTTTGACAACACCTTGAGTCAGAGAATAAGTAACACCCGGGATGTTAAACTCTTGAGCTCTTGTCAAAGCCTTTTTATAGAGCCAGGTGATATGCTCAGGATCATCATTATCCAGCTTTGGAAATGGCTTCTCTTGCTCCCATGCCATGATATGTGCCCATTCGATGCAATGCTCCGGTTGGCGGGGAATAGTCGCGAGAGTACAGAGGGGAACTGCGGCTCTTGGCGCATGCATATCGAGTTGGCATTCAATACATGAGGTCATAGTTGGAAGAATGACACGAGATTGACCTTTGAAACCTAGTAATACCATTAGAATCTTTGCTTGAAGTGGCTAGAATGTCTCCAATACCTTCGGTGCCTCCATCTATCAATGGCTTCAAACTCTCCGGATTGTCCAAATCCACCATTTCTATCAAAGTAGAATTGATCCACCGCCGAGCTTCAATACTATCCAGCCCACAAACTACAATACTAAACTGCATATAGAATGTCTCATCCTTGTCTTGGATCTTGCAATTGTGCGGCACGATTGTGACGCCCTTTACTCGTTTCTCCACGAATTTAGCTGCAACTTCGGCCTTGGATTTGCCAACATCGCTATGGCGAAAAAGAAATTGTCGATTTAAATTCGAGACATCGATTGTATCTACAAGAGCTTAGTCATATGCTCCAGGGAATGGGATGAACATATAAATACCCATATCAATCACATGTATCGTCTTGAATCCTGATAGTGCCAAATTCTTCAAGATTTCGCAACCCAGCCCTCCTGCTCCTCTGTTTCTTATTAGCACTCTGAGCTCCGTTTGGCGAATTTCCTAGGCAACCAACATTACCCTGCAATAGTCAGTACCTGTTTTTATCTCTCTCCTTAAAATATCCAAACTTACAAGATCTTCAAGCCGTCAAGAAATGCAATTGCCTCCTCACTGCCATTGAAATCCTCATCAGTGAATGGCCCAGGAGACCGACGGATATTGTCTAGATAAGTCCTTGAGAAAGTTAGATTTATTGTAAACAAGTCGAGATATTAGCTTTACCATCGCGAGAGCGGTTGAATCGGCGTAACTGGAGAACTTAAAATAGTCGCAGCCTCTTCAATCATTTTCGCATTAAAGGAGCTTGTTGTAGAGAAGAAGAATTGGAAGCTCAAGATATCTACGAGCTGTGGGAATGGGAAGTCCTGCTTATCGAGGTGCATGAGCTCCTAGGCGCTATCACTGACGCGCTAGCCGCGACCGCCCGCCGCATTATGGGTTGGTTATATAAGACGATTGACAAGACCAATTCGAGAAGCCAAAAGCTCTTGGATCTAAAAATAAATTATATGCGGAGTCCTTCCTTGGGGCAAAGTTAATATAGCTATGGATGGTTTACTTACACCTGTGAGTATAATTTACAAGAAGCAAGAGCAAAAGCATGAGAATGCTCTCGTCGAAATTTCTTCTTCATCGTCATTGATCCAGCCGGCAAATGAGACTCATTCAAATCCTATACACATATCAAGTACCAGCGAAGCATTGGAGACTTTAAAAAACCAACCCACTTTTGATGATCTGAAGTCAGCCCTGGGATTTCTCGATAAAGAAACAACTTTTAGTATTACCTCCCCAAGTCCTTTAGCTGCTCAACTTGTACATGTTCTGGTGTCTGAAGTCATACCGAGCTACTGGAGTATTCTCCATGAATCAAATGGCAAGTCCAGGAAAAACAAGCAGTCTCATATCCTCAAATTACTGTTGAATTCTATTCGAAGTGTAACAGGTTTAAATGCAATATTACTAAATATAAAACGACTCACGCAGCAGTCCAAGGAGACCAGGAAAAATATAGGAGGTAAGCTATCCGAAAATTGGCTTTGGAGAACTTTTGCATCGAATAGCCTAACGATTCATAGGTTCCAGCATTGAAGAAAGCCTAAAGGTTCAGTTGCAACTTTGCGTCGAGGTTCTGGAAGGCGAAAACACCATTGAAAAGCTCTGGAACACGATTCCTAATTCATCCGATGTCCCCACTAAGCAAAGGGCTCTTTTCAATGAGCTTTTGTCTTTGATAGGAAGTGCGAAGATTGTTGGAATCGCGGCTGAGGCCGAGGCAATCTCTAATGAACTCAGTAAAGAACCAAATGATAGGTTCTGGGTTGCCGACGGATCCTCCTACAGCCGATGGCTTGGTCAAAACATCATATTCTGGTTGAAGTCTCTCCCACGAGATGCCGAACAGGCATGGAAAAGCTGCAATGAACTTTTCGGGAAGTGTCTTAGGCTTGGTCATATCGGTAAGACTGCATATTGTATTACATGGATTTGTTGCTCATTGATGTTCAGATAATATCGCCAAAGAGATTTTAAGTTCTCTGCTTCTACAAAAAGAAGAAGATGCAGCAAAATTCATGAAGCTTTATGGATACCTTTCAAGCTTTGAACAACGGAGTTTACTATACACATTTTTAAATATATTGTCACGGGATCACTTATCGTTGGATATCACATCTGAGGATGATGATAAGTGGTGGCAAGCAGACACAAGCATCGTTTCTGCTGCTGCCAAGCTCATTAAGATACTAATTTCTGAGAATGAGGCGCGCAAAGATCATCTCATAGCTTGGCTGACAAACTCTTCGGGGGCTGGTATAGGCGAAGGTATAGCAGTTCGACGTGCGGCAATCGTGTCACTCTCAGAAAACAAGAAGGACATGGAAACCATATTGGAAAAGATTTTAAGCCAGTTTGGTGATACTTTGTACATTAGACATGCCCCTACCTTACAACAAGAAGGTATGAATTTCAACAATCAAATGCCATTCTGTTACTAACACGATTCCAAGTACATGCTCAAGTCCTTCTCCTATCTGCTGGATATGTTTGTAGAATTTCGCCTCTTCGGCTTAGGATAATCACAAGATCAGGTACTCATTTGAGTGTAGTTTCGAATAGATTAACTGCGACCTCACCCCGAGCACGCTTCTTAGGTATGGTCATCGGAGAAGCTCTGTCTAGTTTGGTCGACAAGGGAGAGGGGGTTATGGACTTTAAAATCGACGATACTAAAACACCAGAAGCAAAATGGTATAAGAGCTTGGTCAATGTATCAGACACAGTTGGCAATCTCGGGCCTCTAAAGTCAAAATTCGTTCCCCAGACGTCAAACTCCACGAAAGCTGCAAAGAGCAAGCCCGCGTCGAAACCGAACCCCCTCAAAGGAAATTCCAAAATAATCGCCATCGAAGAAATTGAAGACGATGATGAAGTAGAATCTGATGATGACGGACTCACTCCTTATGCTAAACCTGATTCCGATGTTGAAGACTCTGATGAAGATCCAACATTGATCATAAGAAACAAACCAACGGCTCCTGTGTATATCCGTGATCTCATCACCTATTTACGAGATACCGAAAATTACGAGCGCCAAAAGTTAGCACTTTCCACTGCAGCTTCCTTAATACGGCGAAAAGCCAACTTCGGCACAGAAGTTAGTTCCCACGCAGAGGAAATCGCAACCCTTTTAGTTGGCCTACAAGACAAATACGACATTGAGAACTTTCAGGAGATGCGTTCTCAAGCTATGATCGCTATTCTCATCGCACTACCCGAGAAAATGGGCCAGTGGTTTTCAAAAACGTTTTTCGATGGTGATTACTCTCTATCACAGCGCGCCGCTGTCCTCACCACACTCGGTCTGGGAGCTCGGGAATTGGGCGGTCATGGTTCCGAAGACAAATCTCTCACCAATACCACCGGATCATCTTCCTCCTTTCCATCCAAAAAGCTCCCAGAAGCAATGCACAAATATTACTCTCCGTCCCCTTCAAAACCCGCTCTTACCGCAACAATCAACCCCGTTGAAGCTCTAACCACCAACCTCCAAAACACCTTTCTCGCGCCCCTCGCTGCCCAGACGGCTGATACTCTAACCGGCCCCAACATTCTCAAAGTCCGCACCTTTTCCTCCCGCCTATCAGTCGAAAAAAATCGTAAAAAACCTATTTCTAACGCTCTCGCCAAGATCGTTTCCACATCCTTTTTCTTTCCCCTCACCGGTCGTTTCTTCATCCATCTCAAAGCCTACGGTTCAAACTCCTCTGCCAACATAGCATTTCAACCCTATCTCCTTAGTCTCTTCCTCAAAACCCTCAGTATAATCCTTCATTCTTCAGGCCAATCAACACTAAGTCTTCCGCAAATGACGAGCGAATTTTGGGATCTTTGTCTTAGCTTGCGTACACAGGCCATTTCAGATGTAGTGGTACAAGAAGCGTTGTTGTTTTCTTTTATGACGATACTGGAGATTAATGAGGGGGATCTCAGGGGACTAGCGGAAAGACATGGGAGAGAATTATTGGAGACGCGAGAGTGGGTTGACGGGGTCTTCAGGGGGATTCGGGCGGGAAGTGAGGAGGATGAGAGGAGGAGGCTATTGGCGGCGGGTGTGCTGGTTAGGATTGGGGAGTGCGTGGAGAAGTGGCAGGGCTTTATGGTGGGTGATATGGTGGGATTTACGTAGATGGGGTGTTTAAGTAGATGATGGTCGGGTTACGTCAATAGGAGGTTTTGAAAAATGGTTTCTGGTTTCTCGCAACACGTGAGCTAGCCCAGATCGTTCCAGACGGTCAAGTATATCATATCATACCCTCTTCTGAATACAAACCTGCCTCTCATCATATTGAGAATCCTCTGTTTAAATTCCACGTAAATAGTACAAGTGTAGAAGTGATTCCAATCCGAAAAGCCCACCTGTCGCTAAAAATCTCGCCCTATTTACAAATACTCCTTGAACATCCCCCTTTTTTCAATAATTTTTCCAAAGGAAGAAAACTTGTCATGGAAAAAAAGAGGAAACGAATAGAGAGCAGGGTATCCCTCCATTCATTAAGTGGGACGAAAATATCCTCTGCGGAGAACGGGAGGGAATAATTATTTAATACGTGATGGCAGAGTGGAAATGAACAAATAGCTGTTGAAATAAAAGAGAGTCATATTATAAAAGTATTATATTTGGTGATGGTGCACTATCCTATGTAAGCGGAAGATGTATATTGTGATCCTCTCGGCTTAGTATCTATCTATAACCCTGCTCTTGAACTTTTCGGACAACATATACAAACCTCTATCTATACTGTAACCATAGCCTACCTCACCACCACAGCCCTTTTCAAAGATTCGCCCTCTCACCTCGCATTCCCATAATCGTCCTCGCCTCCTCCAACTGCAGTCTCAAATCTTCATCCCAGATCCACTTGGATCTTTCTCTCAGCCTCTCCTTCATCCCCTCTATATCCACCACACCCGCACCCCGCACCACCTCCTCACTCTCAAACTCGTAGAGTTCCGCCGCCTCCCTACTCGTCTTCACAACCTTCTGGCTCCTGGGCCTCCGAACGACATCATACGCTCTAAACGCGCTCGCAGTATCGCTCGCCTTCTTACAGTCCCCGAGTAAATTACTCAGAATAAACGCATCTTCGATGGCTTGGCCAGCGCCTGCTCCTTGATGGGGCGTACTAGCATGAGCTGCGTCGCCGAGGAGCACAAGTCGGCCTTTGTAGTATGTTGGGGCGGGGAGATGATCAAAGATGGCCCAGACGTCGGGTTTTTCCATAAGTGATAGGATGTGTTTGACGTCTTTGCCCCAGCCTGAGAAATCGGAGAACATGTCTGATTCTTTGATTGGAAGAACCCATTTCTTGTTATTCCATTCTCCGGATTTTTTAGTGCGGAATGCTACGACGTTCATTGTGGCTCCTTTTTCGATGGGGAACGTTAGGACCTAAGGAAATGTTAGTAGAATTTGAGGTAGCTGGAAGGATACTTACGTGGCCCTGATGACCTAGGTACATTTGGCTATTTCTAGCCAAAGATTCGCCAACAGCATCAATTGCCTTTTCCATAGGAATTAACCCTCTGTATGCATATTTTCCACTGAAAACCGGTAAAGTAGCTTCATGATCATCACCAAGAACTATATGTCTAGTTCTTGATTTAACACCATCACAACCAATTACCGCATCGGCCTCCGCCGTCGTCCCATCCTGAAAAGTCATTATTAATCTATCTCCCCTCTCTTCTACCTTTTCAACTCTCTTCCCAAATCGGGTGTTCTCCTCTGGGACCAACTTGACTAACTCATCGAGGAAATGCGCTCTATGAACTGAAGCTTGTCCACAACCTTTCGCCACAACTTCGGTGAGAAACTCTCCTTCTTTGACGGGTGGTCCTCTTTTGAAATCTTTCCAACCTTCTTCCGCCATACCTATGCGGAAATCAAACCAGATGTCTCTTTCTTCTGGAGATCCATTCCTCGTTTCGCAATTTTCGAATCCGTGTCTGATACGTGGATCTATTAATTCCATTGCCCGAAGAGAATTAGGTCCAAATGAGACTCCTGCACCCTATGAAATATGAGCTTCGAGGTAGGCCAACAAGAAATGATATAATCATACAATTTCTGCAAATACTGGTGCGGCTTCGTATACTGTAAATGGAATTTTTTGTTTCAAGAGACCAATTGCCATACATAATCCACCGATACCTCCGCCTAGAGTATTGTTAGGTAGGGTTTAGATTGGGTTCTCGAATTCAACCTACCGCAAATAGCGACGTGGAAAGATTTCTTGGGTTGTGTGGACGTTGACATGATAGATTACTTTTAGGGGGACCTTGGTTCGGGGTTTGATGAAGGGGTGATGAAGGGGGGATGAAGAAAATATAGGTATGATAAGACTTAGAAGATGGAATGAGATGGCGAAAGAAAAGCGTCCTTCAAAGAGAAATCGAAGTATATATAGTGTGAACAAATGAATCTAGCTGGAAGTATAATTACCTAGTGTGTCAGACATGAGGCCTACCACGGATATGACGTCAAATAGTTTGACGAGGATATCGGGGGCGACGCTTGTCAAACTCCCCGCAGTAACTCATTTATCTGACTCAACAATCAATAGTCTGGGAATCAATCCACCACTTTTAAGTCCCAATACGGCCTCGGCATCCAAAACCACGATCAGATTTATGGTAATATGTTGCATCTTAGGGGGTCGAAACCGGGGAGATAAGATTGACCCGGCAAGTCCCATCCGTGGAAGCGAATGAGGGGTTCTTGCATGGCACGTGAACAGGCGTCTGGGAGGAAACGCGTTCATCATCATTCGCAAAGCCCTTATCGTTATCGCCCCTCTCATCACATCTACCTAAAGCTAGACCCTTGATTGATCTCCTCCTCAAATGTAAAGAAGAAGAACATAATCTTCTGGCTCAAAGCAATCCCATCCATCTCCATCCAATCCCCCAGATAGTCATTGATCATGCCTCTTGGTTGGAAAAGAATCAACGCCAAACGAACACAACCAAATAACAATATCGTCTTCATCAAACCCCTCTCTGGAGAAGATCAATCCAAATCGCAAGAATTTCTCGAGCGAATCGCAGCACAATGTACCCCCGTAATGAACAAACATCACCTGGCCGTCGCATCTCTCGAAGAATATCCCCCCAATTTAGAATTTTGGGGTGAGGCTCTCTTTTCTTCTCGGCTCCCTGTGTAAATGCTAACTCGATATCTAGGTCGCAACTTCAATAACGGAGAAGTAATTCAGCTTGTTCTTAAATCCCCCTCAACAGGTAGATGGCTTCCATTCAAATTTGTCCAGATGGTCATGATGCATGAATTGGCGCATTGTAAACAGATGAATCATTCTAAGGCGTTTTGGAAAGTTCGAAATGAATATTCGGCTGAGATGAAGGGGCTTTGGGAGAGGGGATATACGGGTGATGGACTTTGGGGACAGGGGGTATTGTTGAAAGATTGTGCGTTTATGGGAGATCAGTTGGGTGAAGGGGAGGTATTACCGGAACATTTGTGTGGTGGGACTTTTAGATCGAGAGGCGGTGGAAAGAAGAGGAAGGCAAAACCGAAGATTACTTACAAGGAGCAGAAGGAGAGAAGGATTAGGAAAAAATTTGGTGTTAACGGGATGTCTTGTGAGTATCCCGGCAAGTCATGATTTATTCCTTCAAAATAATACTAATTCAGACCACAGTGGGAGAAGACCTTGGCACCAAAATCGCCCTCGAAAAAGGCAAAGTTAATCTCTCCAAACCCAAAGTAGCCAACAGCAAGAGAGGTAGAGATCTTCGCGCCGCCGCAGCATTAGCTCGCTTCGAGGTAAAGAAAGAAGAGCCTGATATTAAAGACGAAGATCTAGTCACCGATAGCGAAGCAGAAAGTGTTGTCGACGACGAAATATACATTAAGCCTGAACCAGATGATGCGCTTTATCTTGATGGAAGTAGGCTTATTGATCAAAAGGGAAGAGGGATGATCAGGGTTTGTGAAGATGAGGATCAGGATAACGAAGATGCGAAGAGGGAATTTGAAGAGTTGAGGGGTATGAAGACTATCGAGAGATATTTTAAACCGGATGGCAGTGGATCGTCAAAGGTTGATCGGGAACCGGAAGATGAAGTGAGGGATGAGTCGTCAAAATCACCAAAGCCCTCTCAAAATGAAAATACTAAGAAGAATACCCCCACCTCAAAAATCACCCCAATCAAAAAAGAACCACCCTCCATCTCCAACTCCAACTCCACCTCTCCACCCAAAACGAAACCATCTACACTGCACTCCCCTCCATCAAAAACCACACCCCCCTCCCCACCGACCTGCCTTATCTGCTCCTTCGAAAACCCACCCCTCTCACTCACTTGCACCATCTGCGCCCATGTCCTCCGTCCCGAACACGTACACGGATCGTGGAAATGTACTAGTGCGGGCTGTGAAAGGGGGTCGTATATCAATGCGGGGGATGTGGCTTTTTGTGGGATTTGTGGGGTGCGGAGGGGTGTATGAGGGTATTGGGGGTTTTTGATGGCGTTTTTTGGAGGGGGGTTTGGGGGTTCGGTGGCCATGTTTATATTGGGATTTAAAGGATTGGTTATATGATTGAGGGGGGAATTAATGATCCTAGGTTAGAGTTGGGAGGTGTGGGATATGTGGGATATGATATTTGAGTGAAGAATACATACTTGGGCAGTATTGGAATAAATTTATACGTCGACCAAAGTTCATAGGATAACTCCTTGCCATAATATATACCATCGTATCACGATATTAATACATGTACAAATGGCATCAAAATAATCCATTCATAAATCTACCCATATTTTCTTTCACCTTTAATAAAAAAAATCTACATACAAATATACAGCCATGCCTCCCTCCCCCTCCCCATCCCACTCTATCCGCACCAACCCAACCCAAACCAGCCCACGACCCAACCAACCACCTCCCTACCTCCTCCTCCCCACGCCCGCCCCCTCGGTCCTCTCCGCCAGCGTAACCACCTCCCCAATCCCACTCGCCTCCTGCTCGTCCTCCAACCCGACAATCTCCTCCCTACAATCCCACCACATCTCCTCGCTCATCTCAAACGCCCTCGTCTTGATTTCCTTGACGCCCAACGTCTCCGGCTGGATCCCCTTCCATCGCAGACTCGTCATGAGCGCTTCCTGCCATTCGTTTCCTGTCCGCTGGAAGAAATCGCGGCGGGATTCAAAGGGGCGAGGGTGCGGGAGGTGGTCGTTGGGGGAGGTGGAGGTGGAGGTGGTGTCAGGTGTGTCGTCAAATATTGGTGTTGATGTGGAGGTAGTGGTTTCAGGGGTGTCGATTAGGGTATTAGATTCTTTGTCTTTGCGTTTGGATTTTCGGGTGCTTTCTGTGTGGAGATGTTTTTTATTTTCCATTTTGATATCGCCGTCTTCGTCTTCTTCTTCTTCTTCGTCGTCGTCGTCTTCGTCATCTTCGTCGTCATCTTCTTCGTCATCTTCTTCACTATCCTCTTCACTTCCAAGCCAATTCTCTGGCTCGCGTCGGAAAATCTCCTTCACTCCGTCCATTTTGCCTAGATCTACGGCATACAAGTCGTCAAAAGTAAATTCTCTGTCCCCTTTTTCATATGTGCCTCCGTAGATGTAAAGAACATCATCTTGGACAGCTAATTGTGCGTTAAATCTCACGTGTGGGAATTCCATGAGGACTTGTTTGGCGGGCAATGCATCTGCGTCTTCATCAACTGGCTTCGTCTCAATCTCCATCTCGTCCACATCAGCCAAACTTTTTCCTGTTTCAAGCGCTGCTAGATTTCGTAATAATTCCTCTTCATTTGCTTGTCCTCTTCCTCTTCTCCCTCCCCTCTCATTTCCGCCATTGTTTTTCTTTTGAACCCTAGGCTTGCGGAGAGCAAGCGGGAAGTAACGATTTCGCTCTATATTCCACGCAAATAACGTGTCAAAGAACTCGCTATCGATTCCCTCGTCAGACTCTTCAACGTCATGCACACCACCAAATTGAATACCACGTCCTTTGTGGTACGCCATTGTAGCTCCTGCACGAGGAGGATTTGGAGTATTAACCGGTTTTTTCCTACGCTCCCAACGAACGGTTGGAGGAGTAGGGGCTGATGTATCAGCTGGTTGGGTGATTCGGAGGAAAAAACAATCTTGATGAACCATGGGCTTTAATATATTTCTCATGGCCGTCCCACCACCTTTCATTTGTTTTCCGGATACATTCGTCTTGACTCGGGAATAGCCTCCGTATAATATAGCACCGCTTTCATGCGGAAGAAAGGTAAAGGAAGAACGGGGATCAGGCTTTTGCATCACGGTTGGGAGAACAGGGTTGTGCCAGATGAAGTTGGATGTGTCGTAGATCCAGAGATCGGAAAGATATTTGGTAGCTTGAGATGTATCTTGGAAACCTCCGAAGAGAATGATGTAGTTTTTGTAGTAGGTCATGCGGTGACCGCTACGGGCTGGAGGGGTTTTACCTTTGGTTTCTAGACGGGTCCATTCACGTTCGGAGGGGTTGAGGTGCCAGAAATCCTGTGTAAAGTGTTGGTATATTTCCAGGTATCCACTAATCTCATTGGTGGGTTGAGAGTAGGTTAAATAGAAAGCAGAACTCACATTATAATGATAAAAAGTTCCCTGTTTCGGACTCGAAAACTCTCCTCCAAACATATAAATACCACCCGCATTTCCACCTCTACACCACGCATGGCCAGATCTCGGCAATGGAGCATTCGGACTAGTCACTACATGCCACTCATCCTTATTAATAGCATAAACATACAAATCATTAAAGAAAGTCGCCAACGCCCCATTAAAATACTCGCCCCCGAACAGAAACAACTCATTCCCATTACTCGGACTAGCAATCAGAGTCGAGGAGGCTCTTGGTCTAGGAGCATCACAAGCCACTTCAGTGATTTTCAAAAAAGATTCTTGTGCTTTGGCATATTCGGCCAGAACGGAATCGAGGTCGATGGATTCATTATCGGAGTCGTCGGCGGATTTGGACTTTTGGGCTTTGGATTTTTCTTTCTTGTCGGCTTTCTTTTCTTGCTTTTGCTTCTTCTCGGCTATTTTCTTCTTTTTGTCGTCAGATTTTGATTTCTTGTCTTTCGCCATCTTGAAGGGTTGGAGTTGGAGAGGAGGCAAAGAAGTAGGTAGGGAGGAGTGTGGGTATCACGTGACTGTCGAGGACAGAGTTAGCGTTCTGTAGATGTAGCGGGTGTAAATGTAATGGGTGTAGTTGTGATCAATTAGGTGATGTTGATCCTGTATCTTTTGTAGATGCCACTTCTTAGGATACTTTAGAGCCCTATGTACGGTTTTGTATATTGTGACATAAAGCTAGTGAATGGAAGATTCTGCACGCACGAGACATGCAAAAATGAACTTTCATCAAAGACCATCAACTCCACCCATTTCTTCCTCTCCAATGTGTCCGTAACCGAAGAAATAGGAGTGAAAATCAATACGACTGAAAATCAATACGACTGAAAATTACATACCTTCAAGTTTTGGTTATACACATGGAAAGTATGATGCCAATCAACTTTTTCTTTGTCAAAGATGTTTGTACTCGGTTCATATCTTGGTGGGGTGGACTTATGTGGCTTGCACAAGGCGATTTGCCCCACGTTTTAATGGATTCTCCTCCAAACATACGAGAATTACCTGCGGAGTATATCTTCATGTATCTTCATGTAAGTTACATGTGAAGATCCACCAATTCCTAAGCCGATAACACTCGCTATATATAAAAGCACCCTGCATTCTCTATATTCATCAAGTTTTATACTTTCCCTATTATATTTACTTGCATAGTCTTACTATCTCATTCTTTTCTACTTTTGCTATTCGTTGCTTATCTTCTGTTGAGCGTGAGACATCACATTGAATACACCTCACTCAGTGGTTCATTATCTGCCAGCAATTTATATACCTACTTGGATTTGAGTTTTTCAATATATAAAAGTCACTTATAAGAATCACTTTCTCAATATACCTTTCCAGCTCTCCAGCTCTCACCTCTTATGCTCAACCTCAACAAACGACTTTTTAATTTGTTAAGGACAACGCCACGCTCAACACTACCTACCAAAATGTCTCTATCTCAGCTTGTGGACTCGAAAACACATTTGATACCTGGTAAGATAGTATTTCTTTTGGGGGATTTCATATCTGCTTAACAGATATTCTTTTCCTTTTTGTATCTCATGGCCAATTTGTTCTTATCCGCCTCAATTGAGCTCAATCTAGAGTCAATCCGTGGGGATAGTTAGCTTTCTTATCTGAATTTATGGGTTTTTCCCTCTCCTTATTACTCAAAAATAAGGGATAAAGCTAACATACCTACAGGAAAACTTAAGGTCTCGGAGTTATTTTTCGAGGTTCCTTTGGAGTGAGTAATTATCCCCCAAGGGTTTCTTCATGCTCCAAGCAAGCAGCATCTGGTATCTCTCCTTGGGGCAAGAGGCTGATTCAACTCATCTAGTTATTCAAACGAATCAAAAGGTTCAATTCGAATCTTTGCACGCAGCGTGATCAAACATGAGAATCCAGCAGCAAAATCCACTGAAGAAGAAATTCTCAAGTCTTCCCAAAAGCCCTGGTTCGTCTATCTGCAAGGTGGTCCAGGTTTTGGATGTAGACCTCCTCAAAATGCTCCAATTACCAATGTAGTTCTTAATAAGGGTTATCAGATGCTATATATTGACCAGCGTGGTACTGGATTGAGTAATCCTATCTCAGCTGCTACTTTGGCTTTACAGGGTGATGCTCACCGTCAAGCGGATTATCTTAAGCATTTCAGAGCCGATAATATTGTGAGAGATTGTGAGGCTATAAGAAAGATTCTCACTGCTGATTATCCCGAACAACTTAAGAAGTATGTGGTTTTATACGCCTCTTTTCAAATTCTCCTCTCATAGGTTTCTTCTTCTTCCATCCTTCCCCGAATTCCGCCTTTGAATATAAAGCAATTCCATCTTCCATATCTTGAGTTCACACCACAAGTCAAAATAAACGTCCGCTAACGTCTCCAGATGGTCCGTCTTCGGCCAATCCTTTGGTGGTTTCTGCGTCCTCACATATCTCTCCTTCCACCACCAAGGTCTCCGCGAAGTCTTCACCAGCGGTGGTCTCGCCCCCGTCGGCCACTCAGCCGACCGAGTCTACCGCGCCACCTTCCAAAAAGTAATTGAGCGAAACCGGGCCTATTATCAAAAATTTCCCGAAGACGTCGCTGTAATTCAAGGTCTTGCTATTCATATCAGCGCCAAGAATGGACTTCAGATGCCATCTGGTGGCACGCTGACTGTGAGGATGTTCTTAACTATGGGGATTAACTTTGGTTTCCACGGGGGGCTGGATATGGTTCATGATATTGTGTTGAGGATGAGTTCGGATTTGGATCAATTTTCTTTCGTTACGAAGCCTACACTTAAGGATATTGAGGATATGGTCAGGTGAGTGGAATCCGTTTTTCTTTTTTCGCAACTCCCTCCCAAGTGTCCAACCGTGTTTGAATTTTCCATCCTTTTCCTCTCTTGTACTCTCTTGGTTCCTCGCCATCCTCCACAGCCATTCCATGGTGGATACATACTGACACCCCATTGTTACAGTATGGATAACAACGTAATCTACGCCATCCTCCACGAATCCATCTACTGCCAAGGCAAAGCCTCAGACTGGGCCGCCGACCGAGTAAGTTCCCGCACCCCTCTCACCCCTCAACACAAGCCCTAACCCCCTTCCACAGGTCGGCAAAACCCTCTCAGAATACAAATGGCTCTCGGGGCGGCCACGCTCCCCCACCTCCATCATATCCGAACCGCTCTACTTCTCCGGTGAGATGATCTACCCCTTCATGTTCGAGACGTCTCCCGAACTCTCCTCCATCTACCCTGCTGCAAAGCTCCTCGCCGAATACACCGACTGGCCTCCATTATACGACGAGTGGCAGCTGGCGCGAAACGAAGTGCCCATGTATGCGGCCACCTATGTGGATGACATGTATGTGGATTTTGGATTGGCGCAGGAGACGGTGAGGTTGGTGAAGGGTTGCAAGCAGTGGGTTACTAATGGCATGTATCATGATGCAGTGAGGAGTCGGACTGGGGAGATGATGGGGGAGTTGTTTGGATTGAGGGATGATGTTATTGATTGAGTGGGTGGGGGCGAAGTTGAAGGGGAGGGTGGAAGGTGGAAGGGTGGAGGGCGAAAGGTGGAGGGTGGAAGTGAGGACCGAGAAAGTAGATGGCATGGGATATGATGCGATGGGAAGAGAGGAGCGCATGAAAGACATACGACGAGTTACGATCATGACAGACAGCAAGCGATTTTGACCATGAGATAAGATGATATGAGAGATGAAAATAGACGATAACTTCTCCAAGCAAACAACCAGCGAATTTTCCACAAAGAAAAACTCATCTTCAGATCTTCTTATCTTCTACAATGTATCGGATGGATGACATTAACTAGGTACTTCCTGTGACCAATACCTACACCTACACCTACACCTACCTAGGGAGGCAAAGATATAGATTCTCCTGAAAACCCACCGGTTGAGACATTCAAGACGTGCGGATCGGTATGATTTTAGATATGGATAGGTACTGGATGTGTAAATATATGACTGTAGTACTGTTACTAGCAAACTCTCATACTTTGCATATCATGCTTTTCCATTTCTTATTTTCCTTTCCTTTCCTTTTCCTTCCCTTCCCATAACATAATATAACTCCACGCACTTTCCATCCCGGGTATCCATAAAAGTACACAAAACCAAAACCAATAAAGCTTTCTCCCGTCTCCTCTGCTTCCCCT
>NGKH01000012.1:265001-297918 GCA_002162575.1 Sclerotinia glacialis | reverse complement strand
ATTGTTCTTTTGTTTCTGAAAATACTAATATATCATCTAGATAATATATATAATATATATTTAGATATTTTCTTAATATATTGTTGATCAAATGTATATATATTATTGATGTGTTTATCAAACCGAATGACATTATTTGATATTTGTATAATCTGTAGCGAATTCTGAATATTGTCTTCTATTCCTTATCTTTCTTCATTTTGATTAGATAGAATCCGTTTCGAAGATCAAATTTGGAGAAAATCTTGGCTTTTCCCAATCGATCCCTTAATTCCGTAATTAATGAAAATAGATACTGATCTTTGATCGTTATATCATTAAATTTGCGATAATCTATATAAAGCCTTTTTATACTATCTTTCTTTGATACAAATAATATAGGATTAATTGTCTATAAAATAGATTCTTTGATCCATCCTTTTTTTAATATATCGCCAATGTAATCCCTAAGCGTCCTTAGGTCAGAAACTGATATTGAATAGATTAGGCTGAATGGAAGCATCTTGTCTTCCTTCAATACTATCTTGTGATTCTATAACTTATATTCTAATAAAGTATTATAACCTTTTTTTTCTTCGAATAATTTTTTGTACTTCTGATATTATATCAATATTGGCATCTTTTCTTGTTTCGTTACAAAGGTGTTTTCAAACAATTTCTTTTGTTTATTCTTCATTTATATAGAAGGTTCACCTTCCTTCATTGTTAATAGAGGACCCTGGATTTGGTGTCCTATATCAATGGTGTTGTTTGCCTTCAATTCTCCATTGTATGTATTCAGCTTTGCTAACTCCAATATATCTCGTTGATCGCTTTTTTTCGGAAATGATATAATTTCCAATGATTAATCAATCTGAGGGTTATATGCCTTCAACCATAGCATTCCCAGAATGATCTATTGATTCTCTAATAGAACAATATCGAACTAAATAACCTTTTTATACTGGATTATATTTATTTGTAAAGAACAAGTCTTTTACAAAATCTTTCCGTCCAATCTAATTAATTGTTTATTAACTAATTGCAATTGATATGGTTTCTATTTCGTTTGAAATTGTACTTTCAAATACTTTACAGTTCCTGATACAATAAAATTTCTTGTGGTTTTTGAATCTATTATAATCTGGATTGTCTGTTTGTTTATTCTTATATTGCAATAGATCTGATTTGTTTATCCTGTAATATTCAATTGTCCTCAGCCCTCCTTATAAATCATAATTGTTTTTCCTTTTTTATAGGTTTTCTTTATTTTCTTTTGAGGGAACCAATTTGTAGCCTTTTTGTTTGATAGATAAATTCTGTAAGTTTCATTATAATATATTGTCCAATTTATAATAATATATTTAGTTATCTGTTTTTTTGATAATGTTTCTCTCAATTCCGTTTTAACAAAAGCAAAGGAGAAAGTTCATAAATATTCCAATTTATATCGATCTATAATATTCAACCCTTCCTGATTTCGAGGTATTATATCGATTTCTTTTTGACATTCCTCTTGTTTATGATTATCATCTTCAATTGGGTATAAGGTACATAATTGAGGTACAACAATAACATTGAATTGCCCCTTGCCAAACTTCTTATGATAACCTCCTTTTGGTGATCTTTTGTTTCGACAGTCTCTAACTCGATAACCTGGTTTGCCACATTCGAAATATAACTTATCCTTATGTTTTCGCTTTACTTCTTCTTTAGATAGTTTATCCTTGAACATTATATCCAATTGTATTGGTTCTTTATAAGATTGTTTGTTTTCTCGAAATCTTCCTTCATTTTTGTGGTACTTACCACAATCTCGGTTTCTATGAAAATTAAAAGATCAGCATTCTTTCTGATATTTGTAGAATATTTTATCCGCTTTAATAGATTCCTTAATTAATTCATTTAAATCTTCCCAAATACAATTGTGATCTAATTCTAGCCTGATTTCAGATTTGAGCCCTTTTCGGTAATGGCTTATAATTATGTTCTCTTCCTATTCAATAATATCTATATACCTCTTGAATTCTATAATATATTTGATTATTGACCCTGTTTGTTTGAGATTATAGATCTTGAATTTAATGTTATGTAATTCATTGATATTCCCGAATACTTTTCGTATTTCTTTCTTGAATCCTTCGAATCTCCCAAAGATGGTTTGAGTCGGGTACATTCGCTTTCTTGGCTCATTCAAATTGATGAAATAATCCTTAAGATATAATTGGATCCATTTAGCGATTTCTCCTTTAAGGTAAAATGCAGCCCAAATACTTTTGTCGGCATCATAATTGAATTTATCCTGGTTGAATTGAAAGTAAATCTCAAATTGAAACAAGAAGGTTTCTAACTCTTATCGATTGCTTATAAACCGGTTTGATAAGGCAACTTTAAGAATTTCAATAACAATGATTTCTTTGGGGTCTTCGATACCTTCTATAACGATATCTCTGTCCTTATCAATATTTTCAGGAATGATCTGGTTGGTTATAATAAAGTTGCTAGATTGTGGTGTTTTAAAAGATATAATGTTGTTACTTATCGAATCGATATTTGAAGCAGTAATAATACTCAAAATGTTACGAGGGTAACTGTCTAGATTATGTGGAAATGTTCTAGGTTTTCGAAATAGGTTTATAATTAGATGTCAAACAAGGACTTAAATAATGATAATAATGAATATACTATTCGTAACTAATAATAGAATATATTAAATGATTGATTTTGAGCACAAAGCTCTATACAAAGGAAATCCATCTTGATTATATAGTTCTTTATACTTATGGCTAATCAGGAGGATCAATATGGATCAGTGTTGAGTTCATTGATCCTTATTGAGCCAGTCATATGATATAGATAGCACGTGAGAGTTCTTTTGTTACCCAGCGTAACACTCAATATCTATACACTCGATCTAAACATCGATAACTTCCCAATCAGAAATAATAAGCATTTTGTTTAATTCGCGAATATTATATAATTTATTGAAAATAATATAACGACCATAACAACAATATTTGATATCACGAAAAGAAATATATATAATACCAGCATTTTCATATCGAATACAAAAAACCATTTTCTTTCCAATCAAATTGATTTCTCGCCCAAAAGCTTTATAATCAATACAAGATTGAAAACGAACAAATGATATATTGAAAGAAGGGAAAGGGAATCTGAATCTTGAGGATTAGGAATGATCGGACAATTATAAATGATTAAGGACGACGTTTAACCAGGAAAGGGATAATGTCACAAACCACACTCATTATTATAAAATAAATCTAGTTACCAGTGTTTGAACCGTTTTCTTCGAAAGATCCTTATCAATAAGGAATTTTAGGACAAATATTGTCCTAAAACAAATGATATCCTAAAAAGAATAGGTTAGGCAATTATTAGGTTTTAAGACAAATGTTCTAGGATACAATTTGTCCCAGGATTATTATCCCAGGATTGGAATTATTTCAGGATTAATATCCTGAGGTTAAAAATAGATTATATGATATATTAGCTTTATTAACCAATTAATAAAGCTAATAATAAAGGAATATTAACTATATTAACCAATTAATATAATTAATATTTAAAGGAAAATTAATATATAATCAAAATAGTTTTATAATTTAGGAGTTTTATGCTCAATTTAGTTATCAATTAGTTTACCTATATTCTATTTGATCTAATAACGATTTCACTTTCAAATGAACTTAATTGATAAAGCCTTAATCTACAACTACCAATCAATGAAACCTCAGGCAGCCACTGCCTCCAGTACAGTATCGTTACATATGATTCCTATACAAATTTAAAAATCGATATTTTGAAGCTTTAGATTTCAATCCAGAAAAATCCTAAAAATCTGAAAATTTCAAAACAAATTCAAAACGATCTGAATTATATATATATAAATTTTTAATAAATTCCATTTATAAATAAGAAAGTTAAAAATGTCATTTTTGGGGATTTTTGGTGATGAAAAGTGGCCCAAAACAGGGGTGGCCAGAAAATAGGGTGGGCGACTTAGTACGTACAAATCACTCCCGAGGTCTTTACATAGGTATTTATGTTAAGGAAGGAAAAATAGGTAGAAAGGTCTATATGATTCAAGACGACAATTTTATTACGAATGAATTTCAAATAATTAACTTAAAACATTTCTCACTTTGTTTGGATATTATTGAGTTTAACAATTTAAGGAGATCCAACCCCGATAGACGATACAGATGAAACCCCGGTTTTCTTTTCGAAAATTAATCACAACTCGTCGTGCTCCTCAGTAGCAGCTGCGGCCTCAGTGGCCTCAGCAACCTTGCTAGAAACGGTCTCCTTAGCCTCCTTAGCAGCGCTCTTGGCAGATTCAGTAGCTGCCTCTGCTTGCTTGGCCAAAGACTCAGCGACGGGCTTCTCAGCTTCTGGGGAAGCCGCAGCGCTCTCGTCATAGGTAACTTCAATCTCGTGTTTGCCGTTCTCCTTAACAAACTTGATCAAGTCCTCAATGCTACGGCTACCATTGTAGGTGACTGGGTTCTTCTTGTCTCCGGCCTTGTACAACTTGATGGTTGGGAAACCTTGAATCTCATCAGGAACATCGTTGAGAGTAGCATCAACCTTAGCGATGGTAACCTTGTCAGTGTGACCAGCACTGGCGTAAAGACCAGCGAGGATGTCGTATTTTGGTGCAAGAGCCTTGCAGTGTCCACACCATGGAGCGTAAAACTCAACCAAAACATCTTTTTTATCATCCAAAACGATGTCATCGTAGTTGTGAGCAACAACGATTTGAACTGGACCTTCTTGTGTCTCTGGGATTGGCTCAGACTTGATACTTGGCTCAACCTTTCCGTCAATGTATTGTTGGACGAACTTGCTTATGGTAGCTTCAGTGATCTCGTTCTTTTGGTCGAAAGGATATTTCTTGTTGTCGACAGTATTTTGAATAGCGAAGGCAGGGAACTTATCAGCCTCAAGGTTCAAGTTACCAGCATGAGCTCCGAAAGACTTTGCGTCGATGGTTGCAAAGCTGAGAGCACCACGGTGCTTCTCGGCAATTGGCTTAAGAGCCTCGGCGAGAGTTTGTCTCTCCTCTGGAGTTTCGGCGAAAATGTATGCCAATGGAAGTCCACTGGCCATGTATCCGGCGTATGTTTCTGGGCCAACTTCACCAATCAATGGGATAGATGCAGTCTTGGCGAACTTCTCGATGACCTCGGCCTCGAAAGCATCTGGGTAAATAGCCTTGCCCTCATCGAACGACTTGTAAAGAACGATGGATGGGAAGCTAACACCCTCGGCCTTTGCCAAAGCTGCATCATTGCTGGCACCGAAAAGATAATCGTCACGGAGCTTCTCTGCGACGGTGTTGAAAGTAGCGTTTGAGGTCTTGTCCTCAGCATCAAAATATGCAACCAAGACTACCTGATCGGCAGTCTTGAAATCCTCCAATGTGTCCTTGGTTAATATTGAGACGGCCGGGAGGGATTGTTTGGTCATGTATGAGACGATCCTAGAAATGATTGTTAGCTCTGAAAGATTCCTGATTTGTGATGTATCTACTTACGCTGGAGCTTTTCTGGCACCAGAATATGGGGAGACATTGTCTGGACCACGGAAGACCTTGAGAGTTGGGTAACCTTCAACGCCATAGGATTGGCATAGGTCGGCCTCTTCTGTGCAATCAACCTTGGCCAAGGCGACCTTCTTCTCCTTCAAAGTTGTAGCAGCTTCTTCATACTCAGGTGCCAATGCTTTGCAGTGACCACACCAAGGGGCGAAAACTATAGGATCGAAGGGTTAGTTGGCAGTTCACAAGAGGCCAATGTGTTGGGTCGGAAAAACTTACACTCTAAAAGGGCCAAATCATTCTCCTTGACGAAATCTGGGAATGTCTCCTTGGTAAGAGAGGCTACATCAGAAGCCGAAGCAATTGCAGCCGAAGCAAAAGCTAATGCAACACACTGGATATAACGCATGTTGAAGGTATTTTTGTTCACGGACCTGTATATCAAAGTGTTAATGGAAATGTCAATGTAAAGAAGTGAAAGTGTGAAATTTCACTTGAATTGCTGAGGATTGAAGGGACAAATGATTTGCAACTTACGTCTTGATGTTTGTCGGGTTAAAAAGAGAGTGAGTTAGAATTGGATGGGTAGGGGAAGAGAAGAGGAGAGGTGTTCCCTTTATTCAAGTGATTTGGTGATTCGGCTACTTGTGAATTTATCAGCCTTCTCGCTAATGATTGAAGATAACAGCGTGTCTTTACTTTGATTGTGTACCACTAATAATAATAAGTACAGGGACATAGTGAAGAATTCAGGTTATGCGGACTACCTACCTAGCTAGGTAAATGAATGAATGACCCCCTCCCTCCCCTCGGGAAATACCAAGACTGAATTTAGCCCGTACATACATACTACTTACTATATTAGGCTGCATCATTTTGACTATTGAAAATCCAGAATTGAGTTAGGGAAGGGAGCGAGGGAGTAAAGGACAACAGATCAAATAATCATTTTTATACGGTCGGTACCTAATCTGTAATCTGTTGCTAACTTCAACAGTTGAACTATAATTATCGTCACGATTTGATCCGTAGAGCAGGTTAGCTCTTGTCCACTCCTTGGAGATATCTCAAATTAATAAGTAAACAAACCTTAATAAGTTTGAGAGATATATTCCAATCTATTTAATCCCATGACCTCTTCTCCTTCCGTCCTATTGAATTGGTACAATCAAATTGATACA
This sequence comes from Sclerotinia glacialis, assembly GCA_002162575.1. NCBI lineage: Eukaryota > Fungi > Ascomycota > Leotiomycetes > Helotiales > Sclerotiniaceae > Sclerotinia > Sclerotinia glacialis. The sequence goes on along the minus strand of NGKH01000012.1, from coordinate 291,195 downwards.
ATCAAATTGATACCATTGCTTGTATTACATCTGTGTGTATATCCTTGAGAGAAACAAAGGCATTGGCAGGTTATCACGTTATCCATCGTCAACCACATGTGAAGGAGGCTGATCAGTCCAGGTAAGTTACATACAAATATACCCATTTCTTTCCCATTCTGATTCTCCAAATTCCACCAATTTATGAACAGATCAGAGGCTCCTAACTTGTAACTCTGGAAATATCCGAGTGAGTCAGGCTTGTTGAGTTTGAGTGGTGATCTGAGACAATGGTACAGACAGTCCTTCACCTATTGATAATTGGATTAGGTTCTTGATTAGCAGATGCTGATGTGTGCTTCAACAGCCTGTCCATAACCCATTACAACATATACTGTTGGCTGGCAGCTTTTTCCATTGCTTTGGATTCCAGAAGCCATCCAACACCTATCTGGGGGATAGCACATCATCATCTCATGAGAATATTACCAAATAATTCTAGTCATGGAGAACCTATGTACATCTTCTAGGTACAACCAGGTACAGCTGTCAACAACTTGTAGGATGATTACATAACATGGGCTCAAGTTGAGTGAGGCATAGGTACTACTTATCAAGAATATTCTAATATCAATTTGGCCTATCAAAGTATAATGTTTTTGATAATGAGGTGAATGATATGATAGATCTCAAGCAATAACTCCTTCATATGATATGGAATTTTGGAAGACCTTTCGGGGATTTGGAAGACCTTTCGAGGATAATGAGGGTGGCTAGACTTATATATAGAAACTCACCATCGCTCCTTCTCAGTTGGGCTATTTCACCCATTTCACCCAGTTCACCCATATCACCCATATCACCCACTCTCTCTCTCTCTCATATACCCAACCATGGACTTTCCTTTTTCATTTCACTTTAACAACAGTACCGACTTCCATCAACCATCAACCATCAAATGTACTTTCACCAGTTTGTTTGTCAGAAGTGTTATCTTACAACTACCTCCTCTTCTTCTTCTCATCATCATCTGTAGATCTACAGATTCTCATAAGCTGAGGATTATATTTTGGTCAGCTTCAAATCACTTTCTGCCACCTCTTTTAACCTTAAACTCATATCTGCATACCATTTCTTTGGCCTTCCTCCAGAGTAAATAATTACTTTCGTCAGTGTTATCTTCACGTCATCATTAGTCACATCCAAGTGGGCATACATCAAATGCATCCACAATGGCAACGGTTCCACCAGGAAAACAGCCATTGAGTCGTGGAGGGGGGTTTAGTGATATTAGTGCCGGTAATGGTTCAATTGGCCCAAGTGGTATGAATCCTTTGCGACCGAGAGCGAGTATCGACAAAGCATCAACACGCAATGGCTCCTCGATTAGAAGCTTTCAGGATAGCAGCACTCAGCCCTCACTCCCAAAAGGCTTTGAGAGTATGCTGAAAACTACAACCGAAACAGGAGATATTGGTTTATTCTCTATCAAGCCTTCGCGCCTACCTCAAACTTCCAATACACTGCCACGGCGCAGTAATGGAGGTTATAGAGACAATGATCTGCAGAGGCCACGGCCGACTTTCCAACCTTATGGCGTACCAACGGTTGATGACAGAAGACGATTGCCATCCTATACAAGAAAAGGTTCCTCGGGTGTCAAATCGTTGTATGATTCTTCCAGCGTCAAGTCGGTCAATTCAAGCAATAGGTGTTTTGAGGACCCTGATTATCGATCTTACTCGATGACCCAGACAGCATCCAATTCAGCATATACTCTTTCTAACCAAAGGTCATATGCAAGCCTTCGAAGTCAGCAGGATGGAGCTGTACTCGTCCAACGGCCTCGATCTCCATTTGCATACCCAACACGCTTGAGGCGACCTGGATTCAGACCCTCCTCTCCAGCTCTCACTGATGGTGGTGGGGTAGACTATAGTCGACGTGCGGAGATTGATCGGATCCCTTATGTTAGTCTTTCCGATTCTCACTACGAGAAAGCCACTTCGAATTATTTTCTAGCTAACATTGTGCGATAGGGGGCCGTTCGTAATGTATCTTCGCCAGCTTCGTTATACGCCCAGAAACGAGTGCCACCACCATTGTCACTACGGCCAGAGGCCAATCGATCAACCCCTTCATTGTTAAGCCAGCCTTCGCCGAAGAGACGTACACCAAGCCCCAACCTACGCCAAGGTAATGGGATGACGGGATCAGATTGGCAACGCCGCAACGGCCCGGCTTCAATCAACACATCTCCAGCGCGAAGTACACTCAGCCTTGCCTCGACTTCAAATTTCGTTCCGACGACTTTGTCCCAATCTGCAACAAATACGCCAGGAAAACCATCACCTTTGTACTATGACTATACCGAAGACTTCGAAGTTGAAAATCAAAACCGTTCCAACTTGGAGCCACCACCACAATTTCAACTGCAAAGAACGATTCATGAAGATCGCCCTTTGAGTTCAGCACTTTTGCCTCTTGCTCATAGTCTTCCATCTAGACTCAATGGAAGCAATACTCATCATCTTCATGCATCATCATCGGCGTCTACTATAATTCGACACCCGATGAGGAAGAACAGTGCAGAGAGTGCAAATGGCATTCCGAACGGCGTTGGTCATGTTCGAGCTGCACTTAGTATTAATACTAAAAACGGTGAGGACTGTGTGTCATCAGATAATGCCCCCAATGACAGTAGTTCAATCGATTTGTCAACTCTAGGTGCCAATGCTCAAGAATTGAGCTCTCGGGTGTCGATGGCTTTTGGCCTACTCCCTTCTTCATCATTTGAAGTCAAGATCACACCAGGTTCTGTCGAATTTGGAGCTAACCAGACTGAAACCACGCCTGGGGCAGTTAACAACATGATTGCAGAGACCAGACATCAACAACGGTCTTCATCATTACCAACCACAAAAATAGAACTTTCTTCCACATCTTTTCCATCGACAAATAGTCCTCAGGAAATTATTAAAAATGATGTTCTCGCGGGAGGGACCATTTCCAAATCCGCTAGGAAGCATCCCGGAACAGATCTCCAGCAACCAGTAAAGGATGCAGATGGTTGTGATGATGTATCTAAATTTGGTTCTGTGCACGCAAGTGGAGTTACGTCTAGTGGCAACTTCACCATTGATACTGGCCTCGATGAAACGGCCGATCTAATGCCTACCGATGATCCTGGTGGGTCCAACACATTCGGTGGTGGGTATCCCCTTGGAATTCGGAGGACCCCTATGATGTCGCCAACATTACCTCGCGACTCTTACTTTGATACTCCTTCAATGCACCGTACCAGCCCTCCCTTGTCACCGATCAAGAAATTAGAGAAAGGCTACATTCACAGTGTGGTTTCCGATGAAAATTTCAAAGATGGACTCCAAGTCTATGAGCGACGACTCGAAAAGGGTAAATTGCCTGGTTATAGGTCATCTGAGCTTCCCAATCTCAGTGAAAAGGCCCCGAGCAAGATTATGCCTAGATCTGGGTCTCCAATGTTAGCACCCAAGCCCATCTCACCAGCAAGGGAACTAAAATTAAAGAATAGCGTGCCACAGCTTATGAAGTCTCTCCCCAAATTGCCCGACTCTTCCATTCGTGGTTTGGCAGTGCCAGGAAGGTCTACCCTTTCAGACGCTAACATTCCTTGTCATTTCTCTGAACTTTTGCCTGAGGGAAAATTCAAACCAGTCGAAGAGTGTGTAGTGGTCTCATCGCCGATCAAGGCATCGAAGACTTATCCCTCTCTGGAAAAGGAAAAGGAAAATGCCAAGTTTTCATTAGAGCATGCCGAATTGATCCCTAGCCCGACCCAAAAACAGGAGGTTGGGTCAACTAGAGAGAGTCATGGTCCTCGCTCGTCACCTATGAAATTGAAGCTCAAAGTCAGAAATCATGTTGTAGAGAAGGCATCATCGTCGGAGCTTGGTGCCAGGAAACATGAGGAAACCTCTTCTTGGGCTAATTCACAAGATAATACTTCACTATTGAACACCCAAGAAGAACAAGGCGGAGAGCTTAAACCTGTCAAACTCAAGTTGAGACTCACTAGAGCTACAGGCTCAGAACCATCTGGAACGGTAAGGGTATATAATGATTCTGGAGATCAATCCAATAAGGATTTGAATATACCATGTCCGAAGGATTTATTCACACCCACCACTGGATTTGACAATATCTTCCGACAAGTTAGTAGACATCTTCATTCTCGACGACCTAGCGCAAACAGTGATCAGCAACTTGAAGATGGTATTGAAATGATGCCATGTCAACTATCACTGAGTGTGCCTCCTCGCTTGGATCTTGGCATTCCTCATAGTGGACCATCTGGGAATTTACCGAGCCCCTCGGATGCACGAAGCTTTTTCTCCGATGACAGTTCTCATTGCAACGGGAATCATGGTTTACGAAAAAGGATTTCAAACTTTCGAGCTCGCGTTGGTGTGCCATACGTGGCTCGAAATGGATCATATTCTTGCGACGATATAGTTTGGAGAGATCAAAGTGGAGGTGTTGGCCAATCACCTCTCGCTGCTAAATCTGTCGCTGATCTCAATGCTACGAGAGCCAGCTTCATAGAATCACCTAATCCGCGACGTTCCGAGCATAAGTTGCATGGACATCGACTACGAGCAAAGGTGTCCGAATGGTTTCGTGGAGCACGTGCTGCTATCTCCGCTCGTGTCAAATTACGAAGTACAACCAGTACGGGCAATGAGAGATCAAGGGCGAGTGCGTAATATCCTGAAATGGCACAGTGTCTTAGTATGTTGATCTTTGACTTTTAACACTTGTATTGAGCCTGTCATACAATTTCTTAGTTGCTTTTCGTGGAAGACACTGGGCTAGCCGTTTTATTTTCTTGCTTCTGGAGTTTGGGAGTGTAGGGCTGAGATTTGTATGGGGTGGTTGGAGTTTTAGCTCCACGATAGCCAAACTAGACTGAAATCAAAGAATAATGTTAATGATTTATATATATTTCAAGACCCTGCATTAACAATTTTTCTTGGTTTTTGATCTGATATACGGGAGTTATGGAGTACCGGAATAGTGAAGAGGGGTAAGAGTCTATTCGGGTCTGGATTCAAAGCTTTGAAGTTTATTTGGACCGGACTTGTCACCGTTGAAGCTAATTACCATACTACTAATAAGCTATAGATTAAAGATCTACTCAATCAACAATATTGCAGATTAATGATCAGCAACCGTTGAACTTTAAAACTTTAACTCAGTCCTGGCGTTCTTCATACTACTACACTAGCTAAAAGTTGAAAGTTGAAAGTTGAAAGTTAAAGGTTTCTTTGAGTTATGGGGGGGTAAAAGGGGTGAAGGGTGAAAGGGTGAAAGGTTGTAAGGGTGTAAGGGTGTCTGGGGGTTGTATTGATATTTATGGATGGGTGGGTAGATAATTGGGTAGATGATCAGGTTGAGGGGTTGAGGGATTGGTAGGTGGACGGTTGGGTGGATGGAACGGCTGATTGGGACTTTTCTTGGCTGATGTTATATGCTTTGATATATTAATTGAGTCAGGTACTTTTTGGTGGGTAGATGGTTTGGTGGATCGATGGATGATTGGGTAGATGGTGGTCGGATAGATGGATTGAGTGTTTTCTTGGCTGATGTGCTATGAGGGGATGTCTTTTGATGTTAGTATGCTTTGATGTGCTTACTGAGTCGTGTATGGTTTGATGGACGGATAGATGGTGGATGGATCAATATGAGAAGGTTGTTTTTATCAGTGGGTTTATCTATAGTTGTCTAGTAGATGTATCTTTGGTGGGGGAGGAGCTATCGAGAGACTAAGTATGATTTTATGGACTAGACTTAGATCGGGATCGGGAGTGGGAGTGGAAGTGTAGTAGGATTAGAGGTTGGTTAGTTGTTTAGTTGGTTGGGGATTGGGGAGTGAGATTCTCTCGGTCGAGGGGTTGATAGGCTGAGAGGAGGTTTGGCGTGGGTTTAGGGTGAGGTGGCGGGAGTGAGTTGGTGGGAGTGGAAGTGAGGGATTAACTTTAAGCTCGACTTTAACTTTAACTTGTCATGGTATAGGGGATCTTTTAGATGTACTTAAATGTCGTGTATGATGGTCTGGAATGGAGATCAACGATCGGTGATGGTTAGTTAGGAGTTAGGTTTAGAAGTTGGAAGTTGGAAGTTGGAAGTTAGGTAGGTTTGGGGGTTAGGTTGGAACGTAGGTTGGAAGGTATGCTGGAAGGTATGTTGGAAGGTATGTAGGTTGGAACTTGGAACTTGGAGGTTTTCAAGCGATGGGTGGATGCATCTGCTCATTATATCTCGCGGTCCATCACTCTGATATTTTCCTCTTTTTTTCTCTACTTATGTTGATTTTTTCATATCTATCTGTTGATACCTAGGGACGGACATGTAAATGTATATTGATAGTCTATTGCATGTATTGTGTTTCCATCTACTATTTACTACTGTAGCATTCTCACATCGATATATTGACACTTTGTTGGCAATCAATATCTCATCACATCACATCAGATCTGTTTATTTGTTTACGATATATATCCAAAACAAATATAACTTTAACATCTGAGTACCACTCTTCCCTCCTACAGTATCCCACATATCGAGAGCCAAAAAAAAAACAAGAACGGAAATATCACAAAAATCACAACAACAACAACAACAACAACAACAAGCAAGCAAACAAACCATCATCTCCATTCACCAAAAAAATGGCACACCGAACAAGTGTATGGCGATCAATCTCCTGGTCCAAGAAAAACAAAAACAAAAATGAACCCAAACCCGAAGATCTACCAAGACTCGACATCTCGCTCGCAAACACAAAGAGAAATGCTGTTGATCCGCTTACCCCTCCCTCGGATCCTCAATCGATTTCTCCTCGGACGATCGTCGATACTAATAGAGGGATGGGGAATAGGAGGCCTATTACACCGCCGCAATCTCCGCGGGGGGGGACATTGGAGGGTGATGGATTTGGGTATGGAGGTGGAGGTGGAGGTGGAAGTAGTGGAAGGAGCCAAGAGGGCGAGAAACCTTTCCAGCGTAGTGTAGATAGAGATATTAAGAGGATGGTCGAGGGACCCGGTCTACCGAGTCCGGTATCTGGCGAGTGGGGGAAAGAGGTTTGTGATGGTTTTGGACAGGGTGCGGAGGAGGTGGAGGAGGTGGAGGTGCAGGTTCAGGTGGTGAGTGAGGATTTGCAGGGGAAGAGTGGTGAGAAGGGGAGGGGGAGGAAGACTTGGACGAGGAATTTTTGGAGGGGGGTGGGTAAATGGAAAGATAGACTTGGAGAGGTTGGGAAGGGGGATGATGGGTTACCAGGTGGTTTGGTGCGGTTCAATACGGTGCATTGGGGTCCGAAAGAGATGGGTAGTGATAAGGGAGAGGAGAAGGATGATGAGAAGGAGAAGGAGAAGGATAATGGGGAGGAGAAAGAAAACGAGGGAGAAAAAGAGGGAGAAGGTGAGATGCAGAGGAGTAAAAGTGATGGACAGGCTAAGCGACTTAAGAACATAGGAGAAGGGGGAAAGGAAGAAATGGGCTTAAAGAGGCGTTGGACAGTACCTGGTTTCAGGAAGAATACCTTTGAGGCCATGGAGGCGGAGAGAGTTGAAAGTGAATCAGAACGATTGGAGAGGGAGAGGAAAGAGGAGAGACAAAAGAGGAATATTAAGCACAAAGAAATATACCCTGATAGTGTTCTTGATGATGTAAGTTTGTTATTCATGTTCTATTTGGGTCTATTAGGGTTTGCGCAAAAGAGACTAATTCGTTTGCTTCCTCTTTTAGATTAAAGACGAATGCAATGATTATAAAGAAATTGCTTCAAGCCAATTAGATGAGTTTGTGCAGGCTGGAAAGAATCTCGAGGCCGAAGCAAAAGCCAAAGCTAGGGGAGTAAGTCGTATAACTCAACTGGGTCTTTAAAAGACGGCGCCACCGACAATAAACACACGTTCTTCTTCGCGCTTGACCCATTGGATAATTTTATTGGCTCCTTGAGCCAAGCCCGCGCGTGAAGCATTAGGACCAGCTACGCAGTAGAATTCAAATTGGGGAGTTGTCCAAGCGAGGGAGATACTGTCCCGGGAGACACAGTGGAGGACTTTGAGGTGGGAATGCTTTTTGTGTGTTGCGGAGTGGAGGTTTTGATATCGGTTCATGAGCCTGGGTATTGATGTTAGTTTTGGTGGTTTTCTATGAGGTTTGATGATCTGTGGGATAACGATATCCCTAATAGATACTGTACAGTATCGAATAACACTATGGCCTCAATGTTTAATAGTAGTAAATGAAAATATTTTAATCCTACCTTCGACGATTGACAAGAGTGTTGTAATAGGGATCGAATGATGGCATCGTGAATTGAACATTTGCTCGTGACTTGTATAGAAAATGCCGTAACGGTGTTCCAGGAACAATATCAGTTGTCTTCGGACGTCCTTGGCGAACGGCAGCTTTGATGATATCCATACTTCCATTCTTTTCCAGCTGCTTAACCACATCATCACGCATTTGTTTTAGCTCGAAAAAGCTTTCTTTATCAGCGCTTATGAGAAGCACCGCGACTTCATCTTCCGTTCTGCCTTTCTTATTCTCAGAGTTACTACTTTTAATACGTTCGCCTTTTTCCACGCTCAAAAAGCTCACGTACATATAGAGGTATCCTCTATTATTGAATCCTGGGAGACATAGGGGAATCCAATTCTCGCCGCCTCCAGCTCGGACCCCGCCAGCTTCGAAAAGCATGTTAAATATGAGTTGGAGGTCACTAGGATGCAATGAATGCCGCTTAGGACGTATCACACTCACAAGCCTACCACCGGCTACTATCAGCCCATAAAGAAGCTTGTCAGTTCGTGCTTTCAGGAGGGTATTGTTTATAACGTGTCGTTGTGATTTCCGCAACTTTAAACACTCTAATGCAGATAACAAAGCAGAAGGAGAGCCTTTAGTAAAGGTGTCTGCGAGTGATGATAGTAATGATTCAGTTCCCTCCAAAGGTCGCCGAAGATCAGTATTCGGTCGATTCGAAAACAAATGTGTGAGAGTTGGTAAGGTCAAAGTTGATAGGATTTGCATATATAGAGCCTCAAGCTGGCCTTTCAATTGAGCATCGCTTTCGCCAAGTTTGCTGATGGCAACAAAATATAGAGGTCCGTCGGTTGAGATAACAAATCTTGTACGACCTGCAGTAAATCCCATGAGGGGGTCTTTTGAGCCCTCGAAGAATGATATAATTGTTTGAATGATTCCAATGTAGCCATTGATAAGATTTTGATCTCCGTGCCGACTATATATAGGTTTTCCAGCGGAAGAGAGAATCAAATAATGCTTGAGTTTTGACTTCCATTGTATGAGTAGTTCCTCTTCGTTTCCACCCTTGCTATCAACTTCTCCTATTTCATCGAATTCGCGGTCGAAATTTGGAAGAGAGATATCCTCAAATTCCACTGACTCGTCAATTAGTTCCCCATGATCCGCTTGTGAGTTTAACAATATCCATGCCGGGCTTTGCGCATTAAGTCCATCGTCAAGTAGGCTTGCGAGATCTCCATTTGCCTTCAAGGTTGGCGCACAACTCATGAGACTGGCATTATCATCGTTGTCACTTCCTTCCAGACCCTTTTTCTTGCTTGTTGAAGAAATTGATGAAGTGGTACCATGTCCTGGATTTGCTTCGGATGCTGATCGACTAACTGGTGTAGAGAAAGTACCTCTGGTGCCATCGGGGAATGATAACGTCTGTATCTCGACTGACGATAATGCCGTGGTAGGTTTAGACTGTAGTGCCGGTCGCATTGGACCTCCTGAGGTTTTTGGACGTTCTGAGACTTGGGACAATGAAGGTCTGGGTGGTAAAGGCGGTCTTCGCTCTTTCGTATCATCATCTGAGATATCATCTTTGGTTGTGACAACCTCGGGGGATTCCATGTCGAGAGTCTTCATGAGGTTTTCGGGAACATCATCATTGATGCCCTTCGGGGCCTGTGATTCATCTTCGCCGGTCATCGCATAAGTCGCAACATCATTGACGGTCGCTTTCGCAGACGGGGATCCCTCATTTGTTGCGTGTGCTCGTTCATGGGGAGCTGCATCCGAGAGGTCAGGAGAAGCTCCCATGAGGTCCCTGCGGGGGAAGGGATGTTTTAACTAATGGCAAACTCACAATAATTTGGAAACTTTTTTGTTACAGCACATTCATTATGCTGTACTTACAATAATGACTTGGCAATTGTTGGAATGCGAGTGAGTTCTCATGGACCTTCTCGATATAACAAGGATATTTTAAGGCTGTGGTTTTATGCACGCGGGGCTGGAGCCACTGAAGAATTAGCGACAACCTGTCAGCCTTGGGAATTTCAACATCACAACTCAGTTGAAAGAAGCCACGCGTACGTCATGAATTCATAAATTGAATGCGAACAACAACAATCAAAAGATGCAAATCATCTCTGAATCTATTTTTGTGAAGTGCCACAAGAATCATGGCCCTTGAGCCCAGCTCTGGCCGTAAGTCGGTATCTCCTGCGAGCTCAGGAAGAGCATCACCGGTTTCAAGAAAATGGAGGAACCAGTTAGGTGGAGGTAGAGCTCCCATCTCTTATATTTTATATGGCAGAACTGACCATTTAACAGATGAACATTCGAATAAAGATAAAGCATTCCGCAGATATGCATCTGGTGTCGATCGTTCACTCTCGCTGTTTGACACAGCCTTACAGGAATGGGCGGATTATATATCTTTTTTGGGGAGGCTATTGAAGGTGTGTGGTCTTAAGAATGTGAATAAAAGGAATATACTGAGACAATAATTATAGTCGTTACAAGCACATCCTGCCAATATAGCTGCTGTCCCATCCAAAGCAATTGTCGCAAAACGTCTTGCTCAGTGTTTGAATCCTTCACTACCTTCAGGTGTACACCAAAAAGCTCTTGAAGTTTACGGATATATATTTTCAATGATAGGAACAGATGAATTGTCTAAAGATTTGCCTCTTTACCTACCGGGGTTATCGACCACCTTGTCATTTGCATCCCTTTCTGTGAGAGGGCCATTTCTTGAACTTCTAGAAAAACACATACTCAAAGTTAATGGGCGATCACTGCGACCAGCTTTAAAAGCGATCATACTTGCTTTGTTGCCTGGACTTGAGGAGGAAAATAGTGATGAATTTGAACGCACATTGAAGTTACTTGATGGGTTTAAACATGCTGTCAGACCTTCTGGCACTGAAGATTTGGGGCAAAATCACAGTAGTGGAGACGAATATTTTTGGCAATGCTTCTTCCTCGCTGCAATAACAAGTAATGGTCGTCGATTGGGAGCATTGGCCTATCTCAATCGCAATCTCCCGACACTCGGGCAGTCGCCTTCAGAGCAAAGCACTTCGTCATCCAATGGGCCTCATAAGGATGATGTGACTACGAATCAATCTCAATTGGCTGAGATTGTTACTTCTCCTGAGCCTGGCTTACTTTTACGATGTTTCGCTGCTGGCTTAGGTGACGAGCAAATCTTAATTCAGCGTGGATTTTTAGATCTCCTTGTCACTCATTTACCTCTACATTCGAATGTTTTACAACAGCGAGTGAAATCGGAAGATCTCGAGCTTCTTGTCACCGCCGCTGCGGGTGTTGTGACTCGACGTGATATGAGCTTGAATCGACGTCTATGGACCTGGCTTTTAGGACCTGAGCCAGCTGGTCATGATAACGAGAATGGTCCAGAGTCACCAACATCGCTTACAGGAGATCCCCTTAGGTCACATGCTTCTTCAAGGACACAGTACTTCGAGAACTATGGTCTTCATCCACTTACGCAAGCTTTACTTAAATTAATACGACGGGAAGCTGTCAACCCTATTGAAAAGGCCCGACCATTCCGAATATGTCTTTCTTTAATGGACCGATGGGAGATTGGTGGACTTGTCGTTCCGGACATATTCTTATCTGTTGTCACTAGCGTCAGAGGGTACAAGAGTAAGGCAGCGAACAAAGCCGACTTTGCCGAAGTTCTTCGAAGTGCGAGTGTCTTTTTCGACGGGGTCGAAAGTGGTCTGATTTGGGGTGAAATTGTCGGATTGATTGCACAGGCATTGGCTCCTGGAAAACTATCAATTGAGGAGCAGATTGATAAATTGTCCCTCGTTACCTTTATAATCAACCACTTTAACGTACGAGAAGAAGAAATGCTGCTGATACACGCTCCATTAGCAACCTTGACAATATTAAGTATGCTGGAAGATGCTAAGGAAAGGACACAGGAGCGTGCAGAAAAGGTCGGCGTCGCAAGTGAGGTTGAAAAATTAGCCTTACATCTTGTCATGGATTTAAGCGATCTCATTCCAGAACGAGCCTTTCAACTGCGGCCTCCCACTAGCCAGTCAATGGCCAAACATGATGATGACGAACTCAGACACCTCTCGAACACCGAAATAATACGTAATATGAAAACATTCTATGTTCAAGAGCAAGGAAATTTAGATGCATTTCCCCCGCCATTCTCAGCTCATGATCTAAGCGAATTGCTCGTCCGCGAAAGTGGCAGCATAGCTAACGAGAGTTTGTCAAATTCAGTGTCAAGTGCTGATGCTGGCGTTAAGACCAGGCTCCTTGTCATGCTACTCGCTAAAGTACCCAAGGTTAGGAGCCTTGATGTCTCAGGACTGCTAAAGTCTATGCAAAGCAAATTGAGCATACCATCTCAGCTTCCATTCCTTGCATTTACGTCTATCATGTCTCTTTGCACGAGTCTTTACTCAAATCATTACATCTCATTACCACAGCTATCCGGTCTAGTAGATCCCCTCGTTCGCTTAGCTTGGTCATATCTTTCTGCTTCTCATCCGAAATACCATGTCGAGACTGTTCGAAGTCTTTGGCAATTACAGACAACCCTCACACTCGATAACCACGATATTGAAGCCTCGATATGTAATATAATGATAGAGCATGATCTGAATGGCACATATGCATCTCGGGACGCCGATCATGGGCGGAGCTTTAGCATTTTGTGGACCCATTCTCTACAAGATAATGCAGGTCACCTTGACCGTAGAAGCTCGAACAACGACATCAAAAATACACCTCGACTTTCTGGTATTGGCAATTATGAAGTTATGCTTGCCAAACCTCTCTTCCTTTTACTTGATGCGCTTGTTGATGAACGAACACAACTTTTCATGACTGTTAGAATTTGGCTGCAAAGTCTCGTTGGTATTGACAGGTATGTATGGTTTGATACCACAGTAGAATTTCGCTGACCGTACCTTAGGTTATTTCATATTTTTGTCGCAAAGTTCTCGAGCTATAGTTTTCTTTACACAAAGTTCGAAGATGCTGGGACCACGGCACATCACAACATGCGTATCTATACAGATGAGGATGACCTGGATCAATGCCTGTATCATCTTCAAACACTATCTAATGTATTGCGATGGTCATCGGATACCACGTGGGCGGCACTTGCTCATAATAGCATCTCTACAGACAGATCCCATCGCTCTCTATTTCAAATCAGTAAGTCTGATTCATTATGTATTAGTCCCGTGCTGACAATATTATAGCTGGTCGGGACGAAGATATTACACTCTTGGAATTCTTTCTACATGTGTGCTTGCAGGCAATATCGGGGGTCTATGAACCGGAGAACTCGGAACGAAAACCACATATCCATCAGTTCCATCGTACTGCTCTAACTCTCCTACATCAAATCTTATTGAGCCCATACTCTTTATCATTAGGCGAGCTGCAGTTGGAGCATGTTCTGATTCAGAGACTAAGCCACTCTTTAACTGGACCCGATCCTTTCATTCAGGTTTTGCTCCTTGATGTGGTCTATGCTGCTTTAAAGATTCGACCTGTTATCAACCTCCCACCACCATCACCTACCCTCAAAAAGCGCTCTACCACTATGACGTCCACTATAACTCAACATGACAATGCGTCCGTTTCTTCGCTCGGAATTGACCAGGGCGAACACACAGGACCCTTCCTACCTCCTCCGCCACCGTCACTGGTGAAGTGCTTGCAGGCAGGGTTTGAGGCCGCTTCGAGCAGGCCGGTTCTGGATAGTTGGGTTAGCTTTTTGACAGAATGTCTACCATTCTATTCAGAAACAATTTTCCAAATCCTTATACCACTAGTTGGAACTCTCTGCGCACAGATTGAACAAACTTTTACCAATCTTCAAACCACATTTAAGGAGCCAGGTATGGTATCTGAGGGCTTTGCGGCTCCTGAATCCACGTTGATATCTTTGCTAAACGGACTTGAGTTCGTGCTCGCAAAGGGGCATGACCGATTACTGAAAGATGAGACGAAGGCACCTATTGCTAAAAGTCCCGATCAACCACAAGGATTTTTTGGAAACATGGTCTCCGGTGTCTTCAACTCGGAGACACCGCAAGCAAGAAGCATAACTGCCAATAACCGTCTGACTGTACTGCTTTCGTTTCAAGATGCTGTTCGAATTTGCTTTCTCATTTGGTCTTGGGGTGGCCAAGATGGAGCTCAGGATGGTGAATCCACTGCCTCCTTCAATTACACCTCTTTGCGCATGCGGAACCGGGCCCGAAGACTTCTTGAACACCTTTTCACAGCTGAGGCATTAGAATGCTTGGAGACACTGGTTGAAATTGGGAAAAGGCCTTTCAAGGATAACGATCCGCGACCTATTGTTATCTTCAATCTTCTTCATGTTCTTGACGGCTCGAGACCAAAACATACAATTCCTGCAATTTTCAATGCTATATATAGTAGGACGAACCCAAATGCGCTGGATCCATCAAGAAAATCGACCTTGACATCCCCACTGAGCGACACAGACTTGGTGACATTTTTAGTGGAATATGCAAGATCATTAGAGGATGATGCCATGGATGAAATCTGGGTGGATTGTATGACTTTTCTCAAAGATCTATTGGCAAATCCATTTCCACATCGACAGACGCTCCCTAGTCTTCTGGAATTTGCCGCCATTTTAGGTGTGAAGGTTGACAATACCAATTTTGGAGAGCAGCGTCGAATGCGAAGAGAATTGGGAGTAAGTACGAATCAATTGTTGATGAGATAGGAACTAACTTAAACCAGGATCTATTCCTTCGATTGCTTACTGCAATGTTCACTACTAGACCTATGGGATTCTCTGAGAGTGTAGAGAAGCTGACAGACTTCGATCAGCGGTCTTCTTCATCTCGTTCTTCACCAAGGTCCGATGATGTCGTTAGGATTCTAGCATCTATTGCGCCAAATCTACCTAAAGTGCTTGTCGAAAATGATCGAATACTGAATGCGGCGAATACCATCTCATCGAGTGTCATTGGACCAACATTTAAGTCCAGATCCTTTCCAGATAACGTTTCGAAGAATACTTTAGAACTACTATATCAGCTTTCCAGGCTCCCTAATACGCAAAAATCATGGCGAAAAGATCTCGGTGACGCATTCAACGATTCTCGCTTCTTCGCAAATAACATCAATCTCGTTGAAAGTGATTGGCTGCCATTACTCAGGCAGTGGACCTTGAGCGACAAAGAGCGAATGCCAGAATTGCTATCACGACTAGTCGCGCCTTCTACAGCTGGTATTGTGTTTGGTGTTGGAGCAACGTCAGCGCGCTTTGAGGCGGACAGAAAATCACAACTCAATCTCCGCCGAATAGCTACCCTAGTTCTAGCCACCATGGACGACAATTTTGTTACTGACCTTCCTGTTATTCAAGAGAAGATTGTTGAACTACTTTCCGCAACTACAACATCCTCTCCCTCTTCAACTACTCGCGCAGATATTTATCTTCTTCTCCGTGCTCTCGTTCTCAAGACCTCGGCTATTCATCTTGCAACCCTCTGGCCCATAATTAACGCCGAACTTCACGTTGCCATTTCATCGGTTGTAGCACCTGATCATAGTATACTCTCTGACACTTATAATAATTACTCTATCCTACAAGCATGTAAGTTACTGGACACTTTACTCTGCATTGCACCCGACGATTTTCAATTACACGAATGGCTTTTCATAACCGACACTATCGATGCCGTCTATCGCCCCTCTTCATTCCGACCCGTTTCTTTAGTTGATGACTTGAGCGAAGAATTGGGTTTAGCGGCAACCACCAATACAACTGCATTACAAGAATCCTCTTCAGTTGCAGTCTCACAAGCAGGTAAATATTCGATGAGGAGGCCTCTATTGGGAAGAATGAATGGATTTGGAATTAATGATGAGGGAACTTGGGAGAGGAAAGATGAATTGGTCGCGAAGGTTTTGAGGCCGTTCTTTAGTCAATTGAGCATTTTCGCTTTTGAAAGTACGTATGGTATGGGAGCAACGGATTGGGAGGCTTGTAGGCAGGGGTTGCTGAGAGATCTTTTTGATGAGAGGACTATTGTTAAGGCGTTGTGATAACAGATGGGAATGAGGGGAGGTCTGATTAATTCGTGACAAAGGGATATCAGGTCATAGAAGAAGGCAAGGCGAGAGAAAATGTTTGATAGATGAGGATTGGGAGGGTAACGTGATTTTTAGGGGCGTTCAGAATTGTTTTGTTTATTGGGAAGAGAAGGGTTCATGATGATTTGATGAGTGGGTTGGTAGGTAGTTGAGTGGTTTTTGATTCAAACAGTTATGCGAGATGCAGAAGAAAATACACAAGCTATTTCAACATGTTCATGTCCTACTTTAATCCCAAGCTACATGCTATCGCATATCTCAAAAAATTGGAGCCAGGTCTTTGATAATATTCAATACCAGAGTCTAATGGAAGTTGTCGGGCGGGAGGAAGAACTGCTCAAAAGTCGTCTTCCAAACATCAGCAACATTATCAATATTGCCACGCAACAATGCTATGATCTCCATACGGCAATAACAAATTGTATAAACATAGGAACACTCCAAGAATACAAACGGAATAACATCTTTTCATGTTTATTATTCGTTTAATTCGGAATAGCGTGGGTGGATATATTGTGTGGTGAAGATTGTAGTAGGGTTAGGATAGAATATTTGTGTGAATATATATATGAGGGAGGGGAAGGGAAGGGATGGAATGGGATAGAAGAAAGCAATATTTGGATAGATGATGATTTATTATGAGATGGTTGAATGGTTGGATGGTTGGGCTATGAGATCTGAGATCTGAGAGTCTGGGAGTGAGAATCAGGATAATCATATCCTTCATAAGGGCGACACAAACTATCACGAAGCTGTGTCTACTACACCGCACAGTAAATATCCAATAAACCGACGTTTCATCAGCAAACAGCAAATAGATATTGTATAATTAACCACGCGTACATCATCACCATGACTTTAATTCCCATCCTCATGGAAAACCACACTCTGAACCTTTTCATAATCTTATAGCTTGGGTAGCAATAAACTACAATTCTACACTATCCATCTGTACATCTAATAACAATACCGAAAGATAGTTCCCGGATGAGTGTCCTCGCCGTCTAAAGATGCAAATGCACATACACTCGTCATACGTGGTGTGGTACCACAATGCATCACCACCCAACTCCAAAGTCTTACATTCCCATCATCTTGGCTGCATCCTGTACATCCTGTACACCCACACCAATATCCCCGGATCTCTACGTGGTACAACACTGACAACACAACCGCAACACAACAGATGCAGCACATATAAACGTCATGATGAATACAATCCACCAGCACCACGTATACATCCCAGCGCTTCGTGTCGCACAACACATCAGCGTAGCGATATGTATTACATATGTACTGCATACATATAAGTATCTTGACAGCATGCGTTCACATCAAGAACAAGAACCAGCACCGATACCGACAACCTTGCAGGCGATTCCAGAAACCCCCATACACCATAACCCAAAATGCTCCGAGACGTGGAAATCCACCGATATTGGGAATTTTCCAGCCATGCCATGTACATGCACAAGAGCAGCTCCCGCTCCCACTCTTCCGACTGTACGAATCCGATGGCATCCCTAGTCTATGCAACGAATGAATCGGGCCCTCATTATAAGCGCAAGCAAGTACGTAAACAAGGTGTTCCAAAGCGCAAGCGTTCATGATCGCCACCCGGGAGATTAGATTGAAAGATCCATTTTACTTACTCCGTACATTGATTGACCAGTACCTACCGGTAGTTTAGCTATTAGCACCTAGGAAACTACCGTAGCTACCGTAGCGACGTTACTAGCACCGTTGTCCCGCTCTCCAACTCTGTGCTCGTGTGTTCCTGGTCCTGTTCTTTTGATATTGATATACGGAGAATTCCTACCTATCCTATTCCCACCTAACCCTATTCCCACCCACCCCTAGCAAAAAACACTCCACCCCGAATAATTTCTCAGCCTGCCCTGTCTGACGGGCAGCCCTGTTGAACGCGACCAAGGAAGGGAAATGTCCAATCTCGGTTATCGTTCGACGTCTTCTTCTCGAAGCTTTCTTTCTCCGGCCCCATTTATCTTCCATCTTACGGAATGGTCTTGGCCGCATCCTTGTAGAGAGAGAGAGAGAGAGAGAGAGATATCCTTGGGTCCTGGGAGAGATAATCTCTACATCTCGGTATCCTTTGTACCGTAATTGGGTAACCTATGCTCCATCCATCTCGGTTGCTGGTATAGAATCTAGATAGATACCGGTGGTTCAGTCAATGCACTACGGCTTGCCCTGATTCGCATTCAGAGGTTTGGGATATAGGGGTTTGCGGGTTGATGGATGCGATCAAAGATAAAAGGGGATGGGAGAGGTACTTCTTGTAGGGATATCTTATCAAACATCCTAATATGGTTCTTGTTATCAAATATCCTAATATAGTTCTCAATAATTAATGGCATCTTATCCATCGCACTCGATCCATCCATCTCACCGTCCAATCACATGACCGGGATTTAAAAACAAAATCCAATCTCCATATCCAAAGACAAACACGTACCAAAAAAACCTTCCATCCAAAAACATTATTTAAAATACGCAAAGGAGATAGGTAGATAACCTTGATACCTGTAATCCGTTCCCATCCCACGGATTGTCCTTTTTAGGCAATACCGTAATCACATCCACCTTTGCATCGATTCATTCATTAATTAATTCATTAAATTATTCATTAAATTATTAAATTATTCATTAATTTATTCAATCAATCAATCAATCAATCAATCCCTCTCAAATAAATTCATAAGGCTTGGCGACTACATTTCGCCTCCACTTTTCCAAATTGATCCGTCGATTTCTACCGGTACTCCGTAGAGGAGAAGGGAGTTTCATATAAAAAATTCAAGCCACCTATGTCATGAGTCTCACATTATATTTTTCTTTCAATCGCTGGGTTCCTATTGATTCTCCCGTCGGAGGGGCAAGGGTGAGGGGCAAGGGNGGGGTAGTTTGTTCGCCTTGTGGTTTTTAGAGGGGGGGGTTTTCGTTGATGAGGCGGTTTTGACTCTGGTGTGATTTTTGCGCTTTGTGTGGATGGGATGGGATGGGATGTGATGTGAATCTGATGCATGGGATGGGATGATGGCGGATGCGGCGCCAGTGGTTGTTTTATCTACATATTCTCTTGGTTTTAGCGCTGTGAGTTTTCTTTGGAATTGGTGTATACTGAAATACACAGTGGAGAATCTATCTATCCCAACCATCATCTCAAACCGGTAGGTAGTTTCTCATTCTCGGCTCCAGAGTTTCACACATGGTATCTTATTATCAATCTTTGAACTCTACAGGAGAAACATTCTATCCCCCCTTCTTCTAAATATCGCAATGGGATTAAACTGTACGTGATGGATGTTTTATGTTCTAGACATATTGCTGCCCATTACCCAATTCATTCATTACCCTTTCACTACCCATCAAGATCAAGCATTCAAGATTCGGTTCCGGATTTTCCTTAGCTCTTCCAATTCATTCATTCATATCTCTCATGTCTCTCATATATTTCGGTCAAATTTCACACCCGTTACAATTACATCGAGATTGTTACTATATATAAATCCCAACTTTGGTTTTTCCGTCGATCGGTATTGACATCAAACGAGGCGTCGTGGAATCACGGTCCAGAGGTTCGTCTATCGCTGTTTGTAATGTATGTATGTATGTAAATTAGATTGAGATGGGCAACTGAAGATTGTCGATCGATGAAGAGTTCACCGTTGTCCATGGTATCTAATACCCAGTATTAGATTAGATAGCCGGACTAGCATCTAATATCTAACATCTAATAACTAGCAGCTAATATCTAACATCTAATAATAACTAGCATCTAATAACTAATAACTAAAATCTAATAACTAAATTCTAATAGCTAAAATCTACGCATTAGCACCGGTACATAAACCAAGCAAGCAAATCTTATCTCGGCCGTAGATGAATCGATGACGAATAAACGATGAGACAATCTAATCACTTCTTCGTAGCGGAGATACCAATGGCAATGCCAATGCCAATGCCAATGCCAACTTCTGCAGTGCCAGGTACATAGTACATACCTAGGTTAGGTACTTCACTCTATGAGATAGATTTCACCCGAAGCCTAAAGGAAGGTTGAGAAACCCAAGAAACTCTATTCATCACTACTCCGTACAAACATACTACTCCGTACACAATGCACACCCATCTGCAACGACGGTGAGAAGGCGGGGCAAGCCACCAGCGGCAACACGATTATGGTTAAAGGACGGTAAAAAGCATAATAGAGTACTTTGACGAATGAGCTTCTCCTTTGGTCAATTCCATTGGTAACGTTGAACTTAATTTTTGGGCCGTGGTGCTTTCAAAGTTTCACGCAAATGCAATGCTTTCTCTTCTCACTTCTCCCTATGGCAAATCAATTAAACGAGCTTCATGTTATCTATCCATGGATTTGTGTATCCATGTATCTATCCATCTACCCTACTACCCTGCTACTTACTCCTCCCAAACTCTCATTTTCCATTACAGCCTGAAGTTGCCTGCTTGCCTGCTTGCTTGCTTGCTTGCTTGCTTGCCTCAACGAGGCTGTGTAATATTGTATCCCCTCCCCTCACTCCCACAAATCCCAACCATCCACCCATCCACTCATCTACCCATCCAACCACCGGCTTTTCCTTTCGTTTTTAAGCTATTCGCAGCCACCCAACCAATCATCTACTCATCCACCCACCCATCCAAATGAATCGAAGATCCAGGGTCCTCTCCCCCCCCCTCTCATCTCCACGTACCGACAATGAAGAGAAGCCCAAGCCCAAAACGGTAAAACCGGACCCCCCAAACGCCAAATGATAACTCACCTACCGTACTCCATACGTTTCAGAAATGACCGGGACGCATGCACATTTGCGTCATTGGTGCTGGGACTCTACCTTGTGATGGATGACCCTTCCACATTCATTCATCCATCCATTCATCAATCAATCTATCTTCACACATTCAAAAATTCAAATATACAAGATACTTACCGCCTGCTGATGATTTTGCGACATTTCGTCATCCTTACATGTAAGGGTTACTAAGTTCTAAGTGACCACCATCATCAATCAATCACTTCATCCTTCATCAATTCATCGTCACATTCGCATTTTTCGTATGAGTGGATTCGGCTAGCTGGCTGTGAACTTTATCTTTAGAACTACATCTACATACCTAATTGGGAAGCTTTTACTAGATAGGTAGGTAGGTAGGTAGGTAGGTAATGTAGGTAATATAGGTAATATAGATAATATAGGTAAGGTAGGTAATGTAGGTAATATAACATAAGTTTTTGCGCCGCTCCCCCCAAAAAAAAACGGTCGTGGAGTAACGTGATTTAATTATAATCTACTCCGTAGATATCCCTCACCCATCCATCTCACTCACCTCCATGCTCCATACTCCCAAGATCTCCCAAACGGCATAACCTATTCGACGTAGGGATGAGGGATGAGGGATGGCAAGGGAAGGGAAAGAAAACATATAAGTATGAAAACACAAGTATAATAGCGCAAATACAATAATACCCATAGACCCAGCACGAAGAAATCGAGCCGCCGATCATAGCAAGACCAGTAGGGAGATAACCATGCAGATAACCATGCAAGACGAGCGAACGCAACAGAGGAATTGTTGATCGGAGAAGGAGAAAGTAATGATTGACGCGTGTCCACGAATCCTATTTGCTTTCCCGCGTGAATGTGTGTGGAGTACGGAGTATGTATGTATGTATGTATTTGGGGTGGGGAGGGGGAGGGAGGAGGTAGGGAGAGTGTTACTATTTACTATTTACTATTTACTATATACCATATACTATATACCATACAAGTAAGCATTTAGCGTTAGGATTAGCATCAGAAAATAGACATCAAGACACAAAACACCAAACACCAAACACCAGACTCAACTCCACACCTAGAACTTCCAACTTCCAACTTCAAGACATGAATGAGACAGACGAGATGAGAGAAGAAGAATCAGGGACAGATTCCTAAAACTAAAAATAGAGTTGGCTCGATAAAGGTCGATGGATGGTGATTGGGGGAGGGATGCGATGGTGGGATGGTGGGTATGGTAGGTATGGTAGGTGGTATGGATGGATGATCATGATGATACTGGGAGAAGGAGAAGGAGAAGAAGAAGGAGAAGAAGGAGATATGGAAGGGGAATGTACCGGGTTCAGATCCATATCATATCCCGCTCAATGAATACATTGTGACATTCCGGTTCAAGTAAGGATTAGGATTAGGAGATGAAGTACCACTGAATCAATTGTATCGCTTTGCTTTGTCCGATCGAGATTCCATTCACAATTTATATCACCAACTGGCTGTGGTACTGCCTAGGGAAAGACCATTGATTGGTATTTGATGGTTCATTCATAATATTACTGCCTATGCTCGTAGTGACTGTATGTATAGACCTTTGAATCCATGCCATGGTCTAACCATCCATCCATCCAACCATCCATCCAGCTCAAGCTATATAGCCATCTAAACCCACCCATATCCACCCGTAATCCATCCATCCATCCATCCAAATTAGAAAAGAAAAAAATGCTGTCCTTCTTTCAAAGGTGGGTATAATGGTTGAACGAATGGAAGAAGAAGTAGCCTCACAAACTAATAATACAACAATACACGGCACGTCCAAAAATGTACGTGCCCAATGGAAAACCCCCATGGTGATGCCCTGACAAAAAACACCCTTTTCAACGCCATCCATAAAAACACATTGATTCTTCTGCATACTCGGCAGCAAAATTGTTGAACCTCCAAAAATCAAAGATAACGGTAGTAGGCATAGTTCCCAGAGGTAAGATGTATGGCAAGGTCGTGCGTGTAGTGATCGAATTAGATATAGAAATAAGGTTTTCGCTGTTGATCAATTGAAGTCCGTCGGCCCGTCCCCAACATTCAAAAGTGTATAAAAAAGGCTACCCAAATCGATAAAGTCGCAAATTGATAAGTCAAGATGAAGAACGGCTGCTCCGCCACAGACTTTTTATAAAAATGGAATATCGAAATGATGCAAGAGGGCTGATGACGAACAATTTTGCGTCGAGTCTTTTTCTTCTTCTTGACCAATTATCTTTGCGGCCGTCTATGTTCGTAAAATAGGTGATATGAACAGAGCGTAATAGGTGAGGTAGGTAGTGTACAAGGTCAAAGGGGTAAAAATTTTATTCGGGTGATTGATGATCTTCGGAACCAGCTTCCGATTTTGCGTCGCCCTTGTGTACTTTCCTGTGTCTTCGTAAGTTGGATACGACTGAGAAATGTCTGCCGCAACCTTCAACGTCGCAAGGGAATGCTATTTTCAATTAGATTCAGAACTATGGTAGTATAAAAGTGTGATGGCTTACGCTTCTCCCCAGTATGACTATACATGTGTGTTTGCAAAGAACTTGGTCTCGTAAATCGTTTCTCACAGATCTTGCATTTGTGTTTCTTAAGTGTACTCGAAGATACTTTCGAGCTGAATTGGCCCATCATTGATTGAGGGGCAGGGGGGATTCCACCACCAAGGATACCACCCGGTGGAGGTAATGTCCTCGCTGACACCGATTCTATATCAGAACCATTCGAGTAATCAGAGACTGAAGAATCAACGGAGCCGTAATATTGATAGGAGGTGCTTGCTGACGAAATGGATGAATTTGACGAATGTGTCGCGGGGAAACCGTATGAATCGCCGGATCCTCTGCCAATTCGTGGGGGACCTCCAAAAATATTTCTGGGTGTTGTGTTTTGACTCATGGCAAGCATACCCCTTGCGCCATCAAGTGTTGAGTCTCGTGAAAATCCGGCATTGTCATTACTTTGTAATCCTCTGTCATTAAAGTCAATAAGTGAATTCTGACGGTGGGACCGCGGCGCATCGGCAGGGATATCGAAGAGTGGATTTGAAGATACTGACGGTTGTGAGAGTCGCCTGGAATGATCCTGTTGCTGAATGGGATACGATGATCGCACAGCCGGCGGCGGGGCCGGGGCATAACCCATCCCATCATATGGCGACGGCGCGGACGTATAAGTGGTATGAGCAGGCGATGGTGCACTGTTATACCCGGGTTCGCTCGCATATCCAGGTGGTAAGGAACGGCTGGGGCTCATCAAATCTTGTTGACTGGTGAGTAAATCCTGTTGCACTCCAGAGAAACCCGTAAAGATGTTACCTGCTGATGCCGCAGTGACTGGGATGCTATATGATCCCGTAGATACATTATTTAAGCGTGCGGTTGGCTGCCTCTCAATCCCCTCAATTCCCAAAGCCACATTGTTACCACCAGTCGAAGCATAGATGCTAGAGCCTGCAGAGGTAGCCGTAGTTGCTGGCCATGCAATGTTGTTGAATGAGATAGGTGCTGGATTCGCATATGGCAAGTGGTGGTTGTTGCTGAAGTGCATACCGCCCTGGAAAGGTGGTTGTCGATTGTCCATTGCCATTGTCATCTTTTGCCGGTAGTAACAAAGTTTAAAAAAGTTTCCCAGTAACCGAGGGCGTCGCGAGTGTATGCTATATTGGTGTAAAATATGTAGTTTCAAACGAAAACGTAGATCAGATGCAAGATCCCGCGTTAGTAGTCGAGTATTGTTGATGGAATAAAAGTTCAAGAGGTAAGGAAGAGTCGATCAATGAAGAGTCAGCCTGGCGGGATCAGCGTTACTTATGTGCGTCGGTCTGCTGAAGATCAAGCTTTGAGGATGGAGGGAAGGAGTATTCAAGGATGATGGTTGGTGGGGTAATCCTTTGAACGGGGCCTGAGATGAGTGGTTTCCTTTTGAGAATTGAAGAACTTCGAGTCAAGGCTTTCGATAATTGGAGAATTGGAGATTTAGTTATGGTTGAGGATGAGCGTGGATGAGTGTGGATGCGTGTGGATGGATGAGTATGGATGCGTGTGGATGCGTGTGGATGCGTGTGGATGCTTGAGGATGCTTGAGGATGCTTGAGGATGATTGAGAATGCTTGAGGGTACTTGACACTCCTTGTGGATAGATGCTTGTAGTTGCAAAACTTAGGGAGGGGTGTTGTATAGGAAAGACCTCTCTCAAAGCGGGGCCCAACTTGCACTTGAATATCTTCAGAAGTGATCGACAAGAAGATAGATATCTTTCCCTGCTTCTTTTTATGTTCCGCTGGGTACTGGGTAACTTGGTCTTGCCTTCTTTGTGTAGGAGGAGGGAGAGAGAGAGAGAGAGAGAGAGATAGAGAGAGAGATAGAGACTAGAGGGAAATGCGGTGAGCGGGTCAATTCAAGGACAAATTGTCTTGTCTATCTGTCTGTGTCTTGTTTCCTTGAGAGAGTAATAAGCTCATCAGACCGTCCCACTTGACGAGTTTCGAGAATCAGACCAAGCTGTCAGATCTTCGGCAGTGCTATTGATCCACGATGTATGCGTGGGGAAGATGTCAATTCGAATGAGGTAGTGATGTTGCAATACCCAGCTATCTGGCCCTGGGATAGATATGTCTATTGAATGTTTGGATATAAAAAGAGTTATTGACGGACGGCCTCACTACTTTCTTTGGGACAAGTAGTAAATTAAGAAATGTTTAAAGAGGCTATGATCAAAGGTTTTGAAGAGAAAGGGATTTTGAAATATATTTGAGGGGGATATTCTATAGATACTTGGAAATGATGATAAAATGGCGAATCATGAGTTAGTCTTGTCTGTTTGATCTTTTTTTCTTTCTTTCTTTCTTTTCCTTTTGGGTAGAATGAGGAAATCAGGAAAGTCTATGGACGATCGGGGGCCGGGGGGGAGAA
>NGKH01000012.1:244402-264989 GCA_002162575.1 Sclerotinia glacialis | reverse complement strand
GGGGTTTAAAAAAAAAAAGATAGAGAGGGACCCTTTTTGAAGGAGGGTCAAAGTTGATAAGTTAATCGATCTAATTGAGAATAATGAAGAATAATGAAGAAGAATAAGTTAAATCAAAATAAAATAAAATAAGATAAAACAAAACAAAACAAAATAAAATAAAATAAAATAAAATAAAATAAAATAAAATAAAATAAAATAAAATAAAATAGAATAGAATAGAATAAAATAACTTGAAAACTCGTTTTTTTGTTTTTAGTTACTCTCCACAGTTTTACCTAGATAGGATTGAAGCATTAGTTTGCATTTCCTATGATGTATCATGTACCTATCTTGTAGAGGTAGAGAACAGGGACAAGCCATGGGCAAGGGGGGTGGCCAAGGATAGGTAAGGATGGGTAAGGATTGAACAATCGCTATGTGTTGTGTACCCTGAGCTTATTTATTATCCAAGAATCAATTCAATCCATCATTTTAATCCCGATCAGCAAAAACTTGTAGCAGAGAATGTAATTCCCGCCTACTAGTCTCCAGGGTAAATAGAGAGTAAATATATTTATGTCAACAAGAGGGGAATTTTAACTTATTCCCCTGATGAAATAGGTTAGGAGTCAAGCGAATCGAATTAGACAACTCTTTCTAAGTGCTGGGCAAATGAGCCCAAGTATACATACATATAATGAAATTAATACTTTTTTTTGGTCTTAATACTTCTTTTTTCTTAATACTTCTTTGGTCTCAACTTATTACTTGAAGTCTAAGATGGTCCAAAATAAAAATGAGAAACTAATCGATGCAGGCGAACTGAACTACTACTAGATAACTCAAAAAGAAACTAGCCGAATCATGGTAAAAATAGTCTCAAAAATAGTCTCAAAATTAGATCAATTTAAGGGTTTCCCCTCATCATCGATTTCAAGTTTTGTTAGTCAATTCAATTGGTATGTATCTTTTAATGTATGTTGATGCATATTTTCGGCAGTGTCATTTATGAATTGACGGTACGCGTCGCCGGTGGGGATTTCTTTAGGTTTAATGTAGGGAATTCACGCCCAGCATGTTATGTGTAGCGTAAATCCACTTCACCAAAAGTCTACCACTTTGATCCTCTTTCAGAAATATGACGGATAGCGATGTCAAATGGAAGACAGTTATCAGCCAATGAAAGCCCCCTTCGAGTGAGGCTTTCAACGAATGAGGAATTGGCATTTTGATAATGTGAGCGCTTCTTCTGCTGGGATAGATGTAGCATTCTAGCATCTTAAGGTTCAATAATATGGAGTTCGGATGGAGTTTTTTTTTGGATTGATCAACAAACCTTTCATCATCGTACATTGGGATTTGCTGGCAGTACAGAGTTGTATGACAAACATCAACTGATTAGATTTGAACATGCCTTGATCAGCCATAGCGTAGTTTATCTCAAGTCAGGTACGGTACCATTTTAGAAGAAGACATCTAATTGCGGAGTTTTGGAGTTTTGTGTGCTACATATGGAGTACACTTTCTTGGAGATTCCAGATACTGGGTTACCTACTCCTTCTACGAAGCTAGACGCTTTCAGAGTTACAACTATCAACATAAATTCCCCATGCAACCGATTGTAGGTATCTCTTTTCTATCTTCTGTCCATTCGAGGTTGCAATTGACAGACCGGTCCGGTACTATGTGCTATCAATCTCAAACACGGTACTCAAAAAGTATTAATTAGTTGCGGGCACGGGCGGAAAGATTTGTCTGTTCGCACACCAAGGTAAGAGAGAAAAGTTAGGTGGAGTGAAGAATGCTCACATGTCTCTATCATTGGTCATGACCTGTTCATCAATTTGTATCTTCCAATCTGCGAAGTCGGGAAATTATTCATTCAATTTCGTGGTCCCTTGTTATCTCTCCATCGTCTTTAAATATCTCGAGAATCTCGTGGGACTCCATTATTACTTGGAGATCTAATTTCTTTGCGTTTCTGTTTGGAAAAGTGCCAGAATGGGTCAAAATGGAACTAATTGTTTCGACAATGACGGATCGAGAGACAATGACGGCATGTGTCTCTCGAACGAATGAAAGGGGTATGCTATATGCTATATGCTATCATATTATTTCATTTTCTGCCCCTAGCACAACGTATTAGATCCTTCAACGGATGTATTCAACCGTCACTTTACAGCACGGTGTATCGTACTAATCCATCTCCTTGCTGAGGCTTGCTTTAGCTCTACCTTGGCTTGATGTTCAATGCGCGGAGGGAGGATCAGATGGACCCCGAAATCGTCATTTCTACCAGGTTTCGGGCGAGGAAGGCTGCCTCTGCAGTAGGTGGCGCCAATAAGCTTGTTCAAGTACGAAAACAATTGGAACACCATCATTCTTACGAAGTTTTGAATTTTTGCTAAAAAGTCAATTGGAGGCCCTAATTAATATTAATGAAGAATAGAGGGATGATGATATCAGAACGATGGTTGATTAAACGAGTCATAATGAAGGGGCTTCGAAACCTCTCCAACCTTTTCCTCTGCATTTTCCCATCTCAATTATATTATCAAAAAGAAGTAAACATTCTCAATCTCCCAACCCTAGTCATCTCAGGGAAAATCCACCATCGAGCCATTTTTAGATCAGGACGACTTGTCGAAGGGTATGTATGCTTGGCAATTCATCCTATTGTCAATTACGGGCAAGAGTTTGCTTTTAATCTAATTTATCAGGAGCAAAACTGCCATTTTTTCTTCTTTTTTTTTCTCATTATAGCGTATTTTCGCCACTGCACCAGTTGATGTTAGCTGCATCTTCAGCACCGTTGGTAATCCTCGAAATCGTTGGACGGAAGTATTTTTGTCTGTGTGTGGGGGGGGGGAATGAAAATGGGATGGTTGGGAATACGGGTTGGATGATTTTGCTAAAAACTTGATATCGAGAGATTCGATAACCCAACATCTGCAACAACGATGTCATTATTGTATGACCGTTGTGTCTGCTTCGTTTGAGCTCTCACATAGCATCTTGCCTTTCTTACCAATTGAAACTCGGACCCCATATAACATACCCGTTTACCACATCACATCACATCTCATCATCTCGTCAATAATACGTCTAACTATCAGGGAAAGAATATGTACCATTTTTATCAATTATCCTTTGGATCCTTTGTCAATGCGCAATTCAATATATTCAATATATTCAATATTTCACCTTATACATCCATCGTCCATTCTCAATCGTAATAATTTCTTGGGAATGAAGGTTACAATAAGCCTTTCCCATCCGGCAAGGCGGGACGACGATCACAAACAATATAGGAGACAGGGTTAAATTTTGGGTTTCTCATTGGGTAGATTGTAACAAAATGAGAACGCTTTGCTATACCATGTGAAACTTTTTGGAATATCAATCTCTATTTGATAGGTTTCCTTTCTTTTGCATGTCTCTTTTGGGAGCCTTAGAGCAAGCCTCATCTTTTGTTCAAGAATCGCGGTCCAAGGCTTCTAAAAAAGTATATTGATTTTACATTCTTTAGACTTGCCACGCAAAGGGGTTGGTTATTGATTGGGATAAATAGTTCATCTCACACTAAGTGCCGGCGACGCTTGTAACGATAGACGATTCGCCTGGTATGGACAATAATGGTATTGATATTTGCTAACGAAACGGGAACGTAGTACACCAAAACCGTTTGGTCGGCGATATCACCATCACTGACTGACTGACTCGGTTAATTAAGTGCCGAAGATTGTACCGAGGCAAAGGTTGAAGGGGCGTCGAGATTCTCTTGGCTCCTTACAAATTATGCATTTTAATTCTCCATATTTCGATCGTGGAATCTCTAAGTCACGAGACAAGTCTATCTGATAATATCGAGATCCAGGATTCTCGTTCCCTCAGTTATTGATTGATATCTACCATATCTGTCTGTCGTGCGCAAATTCACAAGTATATTTACTTTGTGGGGAACCGATTCCCACTCAAGCCACTATTGTCTGCATTGCAGTCTAACATCTCTTTTCCTTCCGATTTGCTCGCGCATTAAACTCCTTTCCCACTTATCCTCATAGAGTTCTCTCCTTTTTCACGCTATGTGCTGGAGACACTGCCGCCCGGATCTACAAATATCCCGGTATTAGCGCAGTTGGTACGTTACATCGAGCCAGTAAGTCAGCAAGCCACAATCTATCGAGGTAAGCTCCAATACTACCTTATTTGCACTTCGAGATTCATGGGTTACTGGGGGTTGGAGGTGAGATGCATTTTTTCCCTTTCCTACTGTGACTTTTCTACTTCTTTCGTGCCGCTGCTATTGTGCTGCTAATGTGATGTGATGGGATATACTAACTCTGATACATTACTCTGTTTCGGTACACGCAATGCACTCGTCCATTCACTTTCACCAAAAACTAACGATTTCAGGACCTGAGTGATAAGCACCTCACTTGACCGCCTTTTCCCCATAAAATCTGCTTTTGCCTCCAATCAATGAGGTGCAGGGGGAGAAGAATCTCCTGGTTTGCATGTATGTTGCCCGAACATCGCGCTGGAGAGGTTTGGCGAAAAGAACTTTGGCTGCAGAAACTAGTGAGGTGAGGTTACCTATCCCGATTGAGTGGCGGGGTGGCGGGGTGGCGGAAATTGGTGTGTTGATGTGACTAACTATGTAGCGATTTCCAAGAAGGCACCGGGTAGAACTTGAGCAGGAATCGCTTGATTAGTTTAGAATTATTATCATACATTCATTTATCGAGCAGATTTGGGTCATCTGCCCTGAGATATCGATGGGAATAAACCGCTGTGCGAGTAATATCAAGCAGGGGTGCTAATAGAACCACCGAGCGTGACCGGCCTAGGCATTTTCAATGACAATGCGCACCGCTTGCAACCAAGTTTAAGTTTAAGTTTAAGCCATGACTCGTCCATTCATTAGCGGCTGTTAGGTTAGCGTTGGCCGCAATGATTGTATCTTTCGTGTTGATTAGAAACGGCCACTATTGAATTGCACGAGCGATGGTCCATAGGTGCGGGGACGGATCAGTGGAAGCCGAAAAGGGGCGTTTCGCGGACAATGGCGAATGGGGTGGCGGTGGACGAACGACGATGGCGGACCGTGATCATTGTCACCACGGGCTTCAAATTGAGTTGGAGAGGGTATGGTACCTATACCGGTGTGGCAGAAATTGTGTAGCGACAACTGATCATTAGTAATAATCGGTAAGGAGAAAACATGCGGGGGCTCCTCGAAATCCTAACTCGGGTGAAAGGGATGGTGTTCCGCACTATCGAATCGAATCGAATGGAATCCATATCGCCCGAAGAGGCCGAACCACTACTTTGGATTGAGATTCAAAGTCCCCTCCCCCCCCGGCCATCCTTCACATCTCCATTCGCTATAGGATAGTAGGATATCACTCCCCTCCCTGTCCGGTAACAAATGGAAATAAGCCAGCCCTCGACCTTCCCATTCGCGGGGCACCCTCATTCCCAATACGGCAATTCGCAGATCAAACTCTATCTAAATATGGAGCCGGGGATATGTCCTCTGGTGACCCTGCAGATACGATTTTACGAATTGGTTCAAGACTCGAGGGGTCATAGCCATCTCTCCTAGGTTCAGAGACACGGCACGGCAGTTGGGTCGAGACTCGACACTGGATTGTGCTTATGATTCTTTGTCCAACCTGTGGCTACATGCTTTATTTTCGTTCATAACAACTATTATTTATCAGCATTAAAATCCAGCCTTGTAAAACTTCTGCCCCTATCTAAACTCGAACATATCAACATAATTTTTGAATCTAGATTACGCTACAACATGCCAACGTACATCTCGCAGGGTATTTCCCGTACCATGCAACGGCGTATTGGTCAATCCCCCCAGTCAGCATCCTAATCCCATCCAAAAAGCCATTCATTCACACATGCATGCATGCACGCACGCACGCACCCACAACGATGCAGTTGTCAATTGAAAGGATTTGCCTTATCCTTGGGCTCATCACTGCAACTACCAAAATATCCCCAACCCCATGAGCCAGCACCACAAATTCCCCTTTTGCATCCATCCCATGTCCAGGCCAGCTCCAGCGCGAACGCCAACTTTAACGCCGAGTATGAACTTATGAAGATCAACAAATCTCCTAGGTCCTCGACTCCTCGCCCTG
Source organism: Sclerotinia glacialis (assembly GCA_002162575.1). NCBI lineage: Eukaryota > Fungi > Ascomycota > Leotiomycetes > Helotiales > Sclerotiniaceae > Sclerotinia > Sclerotinia glacialis. Next base: position 258,846 of record NGKH01000012.1, on the reverse strand, counting down.
GTCCAGGTTGTCCCAAAGTAGTCTCTCTATCAAATGCCTGTCATCGTCGCCCCATTCTTTCCCTGTTCCTGAGATCCGCCTTTCCTTTCCTGCCATTCATTCATTTGCCTGGTTGGTTCCATGGTATGGGATAGCGTCTCCATTGCGATCCCAAAAGTCCAAATGCCGAAGAGTGTGCGCACTGCTAAGATGAACCTGGGGGGCCTCAGCTTCTCCCATTTCCACCCAATCCATCCAATAAAGGAAATCCACCCCTGCTCCCAAGACCAAATTAAGATGACCGATTTTGTTTCATCGTTTTCTTTGGGTCATGCTGCGAAACGGTGGGTATCCGGTTCTCCGCCTTTCTTGCTTGGATTATATCATTTCTCCTATCCTCAAGTCCTAATGATTATTGTAAACGTAAGCGTGAGCAGAAAAGACGTGCGAGGGTTAGCCATGAGTCGTTTAGGGAGTAGTCGTTCAGCGGCTGAACGACTCGTGGCTTCAGTCGTTCGGTTTTAGCTTGGCTTCCCCCATATTTTCCGGATGCCTTGTTACAGGTTTCCTTTGGGCATGTGTCAGGGATTGAAAGAGGAAAAGAATAATGTCTTACCACCCTATTCCTGTTGACACTGGTCAGAATTGGGTGGTATTGATGCAGATCTCTCGCTTTTGGAAATGGAAGTGGATTACAGAAGGTTTGTCGATGAAGCTTAACGGATGTAGTGCCGAAGATTCCGCCGAGGCGTGTGTACTCTATATGGCAGGTATGGCTTGGCCATTGGCTTGTGATGACATGACCTCGTGACTGCGAGACATATTGTAACTTTTGAGGGTGAGGGTATTCAATGTTGTCAATTGATTTTCGTACCCGGTGAGCTGGTTTTTGATTGATGTGTGATTGCACATCAGGACTCCACCTACTTGTGGATATTCATTCTCCATTGCCCATGTGGAAATCCAGCATCTCAATTTACTCAGTCAATGTCTTGAATGTACTCCGTACCGATCGCACAGGCGTGGGTAACAGGAGAGGAGAGATGCGATGTCTATGTAGGATAAGTGGACCGGGTCCCAGACAGCTCACGTCTCAACCTCGCCGACCACAAGGCACTATTACAGGGGAGATTCCCGATTTTCACACGGTTGGCAGTGAGACTAGGTGGATGTAGCTATGGGTATGAGTCTGTGATGTGATGGAGAGGCTGCATAATTGCTTCATTGTGAGAAAACCAACGTTCCCATGGCCAGTGCGTGAGGCTGCAGTTTGGTGTCCGCCTTGGGAAATTACACGACATTACTGGGTACATTTTGATGTAAAATTCCTTGGGCAGGTTCAATTTCCTCATTTGAAATCTTCGCTTCCGGATTAAGGACGGAAAGCTTCCAGAAGGTTTATGGAATGAGATGAGCAATTTCCAAACTGGAACTTGCAAGCCTCGGGTGGGGCAGATGAAATTGAAGTTATCCGGTGAAGTTTGAGCGCAGTATTCCCGATGAGTCGTCGCTGCAGCGAGAATAGAGTTTTCATTCTAATGGGGGGATTTTCCGATCGTTGGATAATACCATGTCATCTCATCTCTATCTGTTATGTCATGGGTGTAGGATGAGGTGGATACGACAAGGAATTCGAGTCAATCTTTACAGAATTAGGTAAGGGCGTGTGATGGGTATGTGAGCAAGTTTGCCAGTTTGCCAGTTTGTGGTCTGGTGAGAGGTGAGAGGTGAGAGGTGAGAGGTGATAGATAGTCTATTGTCAATGTCATTGCTATTTGCGCTCATGCCTCTTTCCATTCTTTCTCTGAGTTATTCCCTCTGGATTAGTGCTCAAAGCGATTCATATCTCATCACATAAACTATGAGAGATATCTACTATGTAGAACAGTCAATTCGTTACTATAGTTGGCACAGCATTTCTCCAGTCTACAGAGTACTTCAATTCCCTACAATTCAATCGCCAGCCAATCCTGCTTTGGGCCAAAGCCGAAACGTGGAGCAAGATTGCCGCCTAGATACCTTCCTGAGATCACCTATTCCCACTTCAACATACGTCTCTTTCATAACATATCAGATATTCTCCAATGACCCCGTACCTATCTATGGCCTGCAATCACAAATATAAAATACTGGATAAATGGAGTCGTCGTTTGGCGAGGTGACGACTGGTGAACCATTGTTGCTGCCTGTTTGTTTCCTGCTATTTTGTAGTTAATTGGAAAGAGCCGAGTTGTCTTCTGGTATGTGTGAGAGGTGCATGTATGGGTTGGAGTGGAGCGGTGCAGGGTAATTTGAATATTTGAGGGATGCATGTTAGTTATGTCGTTCCAGTGATAGATAGATAGATAGGTGGACGAGATGCCCTTAATGTATTAACAATACAGTACGCGTCATAGAACTCTAGTTGGCTTGGGTTAAGATGAGCTGAGATGAGGAATCTTCTCCCGCTCACACTCCAAAACTCTTGCTGCACATATCATATTGTCGTACATAGTTCTTTTTTAGCCGAAGATCTATCACCGACCCTCGATGCACAGAACAGATAGGACTCAGTAATCGGATCCCAAGTAAATACTGAGATGCGTCCAGATATCAGCCTTTAGCAGGATATAAAACTGACTGCATACTGTATATCTATCACATCCTGCGAGCTGTATCGATTCAGTATATCTTGCACAAGGAAAAAATGAAGGTATTCGGCATCTCCATCTTCTTGCTTCACCCAGCCGGTATCCTCGTCGTATCCCAAACAGGGTAGTGTCTGTAGATATATCAGAGAAGAAGAGATGGGTTAAACACCCACACGTACACTCCCTAGCAGTCCACTCCAATCTCAAATCTTCATCACCGTCACCGTCACCGTCACCATCGCTCCACATGTCAAAATCCATCTCTACAATATGATATCCACACACCACACATGGCGTATCTAATGCTAAAGAGCTGCCTATACACATACACAAGCCATGATTCTACAACTAGAAAGGATAGAGAGCTCGCCGTAGTGTGCATGAGCAACTCGATTGCGAAATTGATTGGAGTCGTACTAAGAGGTAATGTCAAGACAATGTATATATGTATATATAATGATAGAAAAACACAAAAAAAGTGAGAAACAGAATTTTTGAAATATAGATCTGCAAACCATCTGAACACACTACAAATACTCCCAGAAACATACCCGGGAATTCAGACCCCTCAGAATCAAAATGATGGATTTATTATCGTTGTCTCAAAATTCTTATAAATCACTATATATTTTGATTACAGAATCTATAAAGGGATTCCAGATAGTTACCAAAATAGTTTTATTTGAAGATTACAAAAAATAATTATAAAGGAATTAAATATATTAATAAAAATATTAATAATATTTATATTTAAATAACAACAAATTATTGATATTATCAAAAACAATTGTGAAAAGTTTTTCAAAGTTCGGATTAATCTGGAAACTACAAAGTTTCTATAGAAGATAATTACAAATAGACTCCGAAATATCGAAAACAAAATAAAAACGATGAATAAAAAGAAATCCTAAGTAAAGATTACAGGAGAGGAAACAATATCGAGATCTATCTGATATATGGATACTTAAGGTACAATTTATAAATCGATTATAATTTATGTAAATGAATACAAGGTCATTTTAGACTTAATAAAGATTACAATTATAAAGGAAACGAATAACAAAATGCTTATAGATCTAATCAACAAATTAATTTTTAATATCAAAACAATAATTATTAATAAAAGATCAGAATAAAGATATATAATAATTATAATTAATTAAAAAGGATATAAAACCTTTATAAATAACAATATATAACTTCAACAAATATTCTCAAATACAAAAACAAATTGTTTAACAAACCTTATTATAATATATAGAGTATATATAAAAAAGGCCGAAATAGAAGATGAAATTAAAAGAATAATATTTCTAATTCGATTAGAAAATGAAAATCATTTGAAATTATTAAATATAAACTATTCTTTTTGGTTATAAAAAAGAAATATTATAAACAAAAAGATATCATTTCTAATAATAATAATAATCTCTTTTGAAACAATTAATATATATTTTATACAAAGGATATTATATAACAACGAGATTCTACGAATTATTATATACAATACAATATTTACTTCAAATAAATATTATAATTATTAAGAACTAAATCATTATCGTTTCAGAATATATAACAAATAAATAATATACAAGAATTATATAAAAGAATATCAAATAAATATTTATTTTAAAGCAAATATAAATTACAAAAAGGAATAGTAATATATCAATTACAAAGATAATCATTAAATATAGAATCAATTCGTATACAAAAAACTAACAGAAAAATATACAACAATCCAAAAAATGATATTTTATATCTTGAATAAATTTATAATCGAACAAAAGGCCTGGATCTTTAATAACGAAAGTTCAAATCAATTTCAATTTGTAAGGGATTAGGAACCAGTATAGAAAAAACAAAAAAATAATCTAATAGAATAACTAATAGATAATTACAATTCATTTATAAATATCTCAATATTATAATAGAATATAAAAGATTTCTTTTCTTTTCAAAATTCTTTTATATTAATACAAAAGAATTCGTCCCTTATTAATATTCTAATTAGAAAATTATCGAATTTATTAAATAATAATAAATAATATATTTCAACTTAACATTCTATAATATAATATCAACAAACAAAAGATTATTATAATTTAATTACTCAATTCCCTGAAAATAATATAATAGTAGTAGTAGTAGTAAATTCATAATCGATTTGATCTATACTAAGCTATACTATACAGACTATTGTTACAACGGGTAACATTACATCATGTGACAAGTGTCATGTGAGGGAGCGCCTGGGAGCCAGGACTTTATGAAGGGTATCGGAGTTGAGAACTCCAGGAAACTCCAGAGTATGAAGATCTATATAAAAGGATAGGATTCCATTATAATATAAAGCTTCGTGTTCAAGAACAATCATTACTTTTATAGTATAATTATAAGAATAGCAAATCTAATTATTATATTATATTATTGATTATCTGTTTAAAGTTTAGTTTAAACTTATCTTGTATTCAGAACTCTATAATCATTTCTGTATAGTCAAAAGATTGTCTTTGTAATACTTTGAGTATTATTATTGTTTCAAGTATTGAATCGATATCAATCGTTTAGTATAGCAATTATTAATAATGTTCTATAAGGGAACCAATATAATAATATACCTTTGACGAATCAGACAATTGATAAAGACAACGATATCATTATAAGAGAATCTAAAGATATTATAATCAATAAAACCTTCAAGATAGCTTTATTAAACAAATATATTGGCAATTGATAAAAACTCGAAATATTTCTATTACAATTTGAAATATATTTTAAATTCAATGAAGACAAGTTTATTAATGGTTCAGTCAAAAGTGTATAGGTTATATTGTATCTTTAAGGAGAAACATCTAAATGGATTCAATCTTATTTATATGATTACTTCGAATATAACAATTCGGATTATATATAATTAATCAAAACAATCTTCAATACCTTTGACAAATTTAAAAAAGAGATTCGAAAAATATTTGGTAATATTAGTAAAGGAAAAATAGCTAAGAAAAAACTATTTAATATTAAACAAATAGGATCAATTATCAAATATATTATAGAATTCCGATAATATATAGGAATGATGGGATAGGACTCAACAATCATTATAAATTATTATTGTAAAGGATTTAAATCAGAAATTAGATTGGAACTCAACAGATCATATATAAGCAAGGATTTGAATAATCTGATTGAGGAATCTATCGAATGTAATGATCGATTCTATAAGTACAAAACAAATCAACGGGTTTATAAACCTCAAAAAGATCGAAATTAAAGAAAATACCAAAAGAACGAAAATAGACAACATTATAATCTATAACAATATAAAGATTCTATAAAATTGGATATTATCTATAGAATTTTAATCCAAAATAATCCTGAGAAGAAGCAATGACGAAATAACAAGTTATACTTTGAATATAGAAAAGTAAGGTATTAAGTAAAATAATATTAAAATAAAAATAATACCAATATAAAAAGAGATAAATACCAAAAAAAGAAATTTGGTAAAGACCAATTTAATGTTATTTTTATCTTTTAATTATATATAGTTAACAAAATGGATTTATTTATAAACCAATCATCAGTATATATTGAAGAAGAACCCGAGTAAGAAAAGCTTGAAGATGAAATTGAGAATTTATAATGGATTAATAAAGAATCTAATCAGGGAGAGTTATGGATCATTCAAGAAATCGATAGATGGAATTGTTGTATTTGAAAGTTCGGAAATATAGATAAAGAAATCATTAATAAAGATGTCAATATAATCAATGTTTAAATAAAAGAAACCTACAAAGTACAATTCATTGATCAATATCGAATTCTATAATATAGAATTATTATCGATATATCCTTTATTAAAAGAATTAGTTATGAATATATAGTATATTTAGGAATTGAGGAAATATAGGAAATCTTTTATTATTATCCAAATATAAAGATCGAGAGCAACAACATTTTCTTATGCAGGAAAATAGGCAATGAATACCAATTCATAGTTCAGATCATAATATTATTATCGATAATAAAATGTTTATTAAAAATATAGGATAATAATATATTTATAACAATTTAAAAAGATATACTTAATAACAAAATCAGAAAAAGCATAGATATTACAAAATTATTGGATGAAGAAGAAAAATTATGAAACTTTACATTTTTAGGCAATGATAATCTATATTTATAAATTGATTAAAGTCAATTAAATGCAACAAGTCAGATAGGACAGATTTATTATAGAATTAATATAAATAGATAAATAATCTAGGTTATAATAGATTTAAAAACTATAGGAAATTTTATAGTACTAAAAGTTGTGAAGTATTTGGGAATACAACTTCATACGAAATCGAAACCTTACCAGTTACAATTAGTTGACAGACAGCTAACAAAGATTGATAATATGATATCATAAGAGATTCAATCAATATTGATGAGTATAAACCAATATAAAGAATTTATTCAATTTGATATTATTTCATTTAGAAATCAATAAATCATTTTAGGGATATTATAATTGAAAACATATAACTTTATTATTGATTGATCTAAAGAAACTATAAGTTTCAATCAATATACAAACAATTATATAGAATTACAAAAGATATCTATAAGACAAAATATATATTTAAAAGAACTAAAAGCGAACAGTATTGATGATGTAGGATACCCAATCCAGAATCCTTTTTGAAAGGATGTACCCGAATAATACCAGAAATACGTAAGAATCTTCAAAGAACCAAAAACCCAATATGTTTTACCAGAACACAAATTATAGAATTACAAGATAATATTGAAAAAAGGCCAAATACCAATATATACCCTAATCTATATAATATTAATCAATGAATTAAGAATGCTCAAACAATATATTGACAATAATTTAATTAAAGAATAAATCAAAGAATCTTTATCCAAAGTATTAAGTTCAATTATATAGGTATTTAAGAAAGATGGTATTAAACGATTAATTGTGGATTGCAAAAAGTTAAACATACTCATTGTGAAAGATCGATACCCACTTCCATTAGCTACAGAATTGAGAGATCGATTAAATGGAGCCACAATATTTACAAAAATAGACCTATATAACGATTACCATTTAATCAGAATTAAAAAAGACAAAGAATAGAAAATCACTTTCAAATATAAATATAGACTTTACAAATATCAAATCATATTATTTGGATTAATCAATGTGTCAGCAACATTTATACAATTTATAAATAATATATTATTAAAGTATTTCGATATATATTATATATATTATCTGGATGATATTTTGATATATTCAATTAATGAAAGTTAGTATATCAAGGATATCAATAATATCCTAAAATGCCTAACAAATTCAAATTTGCTTTGCAAATTTAGCAAATACAAATTCCATATTACAAAAACAGAATTCCTAAGATTTACAATATCAGATTAAAGACTCAAAATGAGTAAAGACAAAATTAAAACAATATTTAAATGGAAATAATTAATCAATATAAAAGAAATACAATTCTTTTTAGGATCCATCAATTTTTATTGATGATTTATATAAAGGTATTCAATAATTACTGCTTATTTAATTAATCTTACCAGAAAAGATTAAAGAATATTCGATTGGATTATCAAAGCAATAGAATCATTTGAGATATTCAAATAAGTAATAGCTAAAGAGTCAATACTGTTTATATTCAATTGAGAAAAGGAGATCTTTATCAAAACGGATTCCTTGGACTTTGCTATTGGTACTGTACTAAATCAATTAAACAAAAATAGGAAATAGCAATTAATTATATTTTATTCCCGAAAATTATTGTTAATAGAATTAAACTATAAGATTTATAATAAGGAACTTTTAATAATAATCGAAGTATTCAAGAAATAGAGAATATATCTGGAAAGGTCCAAATATACAATACAAGTGTTTATAGATCATAAGAACTTAATCTATTTTATTATTACGAAACAATTCAACAAACGACAGATCAGATAATTGAAAATCATGGCCGCATACAATTTCAGAATTTCATATGTCAAAGGAACAGAAAATACTAAAACAGATACTTTAAGCCAAAAACCAGAATATCAAGAAAACAAGAATTACGAATCTTATATAATATTTAAAAAACAAAACGATTCTTTAATTTACAATATATTATAGTTTGTAATTATATATAGATTAAAAGACAAACACCTTCATATTCTAATTCAAAGATATTATAAAATTGATACAATAGTTATATATATTCTAAAGAAGCTAGAACCAGGATTCATACTTGAGAACAGAATGATCTACTTCTACAGAAAGATATATATTCCTAATCATTTATCAAAGACTTTTTTAATAAAACAATATAAATTGCCAATATATGATCATCAAGGGATTGTAAGAACATTTGAAAAACTCAAGGAAATCAATTATTTCCTATAAATGAAAAAGATAGTTGAAAAAATTATTGGGAATTAAAATACTTGTATCCAGAATAAATCATTATAATATACTCTATATAATCAATTCTAAACATCAGATATATCTTTTCAATTATAAAAGTCTATTATATAGGACTTTGTAATTAAACTACTATTTTCCAAAGATCTTATTATAAAAGTGAAATATGATTTTATATTTATTGTAATAGAGAGATTAACAAAATTCGTATATATAATACTATTCAAAAAATTATAGAATATTGAACAATTAGCTTTTATATTCTTCAAGAATATAATTAATGTATATAGAGTATTAGATCAAATAATTTCAGATAGAGACAAACTTTTCACTTCAAAGTTCTGGATTATACTTATAGGATTATTAGAAATAGTAAGAAAGCTATCTATTTTCTTTTACCCACAAATAGATGATCAAACAAAAAGAATCAATCAAATAATGGAAGTATACCTTAAATACTATATCAATTATTAATAAGATAATTGGGTAAAATTATTATCTATAATTCAATTTGTATACAATACATCAAAAACAGAAACCATAAAGATTATACTAGCATATACTAACTTCGGTTTTAATCCTAAAGTATATAGAATTCTGATATTACAAAAAGCAAATGCCGAATTAGCTATTACTAAAGTTGAACAATTTAAAGATCTTCAAAAACAATTATCTTTTGATTTAAAATTCATATCTTTATATATAATAGTTTATTACAATAAGAAACATAGTATAAAACCAATACTAAAAAAAGGGGATAAAGTTTACTTATTACAATATAATATCAATATAAAAAAACTAAATAATAAATTAGATCATAGGAAATTAAGATTATTCAAGATTGACAAAATAGTAAATTCTATCAATTATTGATTGAAATTATTCAATATAATAAATATCTATTCAATCTTTTATATATCTTTTGTTACGAAGGTAACAGCTGACGTGTTTGTATGAGCTTGGGCTATATGCAAACAAGATACGATTCGATTATATTAGTATATGATTATGATCACCTGAGGATCATATATACATATATCATCAGAATATATAAACAGGAAAGCTTCAGGTATATACAGCATCACATAATGAACAGCTTTAGAACGACAACGCTCCAGAAGCGCTCAGTTGTCCCAACTGTTCGAAAAAGACGAAGAGCTATATAATCAAGATAGATTTCTTTTGTATAAAGCTTTGTATTCAAGATTAATCATTTAGTATACTCTATTATTAATTATGAATAATATATTCATATTGTTATTATTTAAATCCTTGTTTGATATCTAATTATAAATCTACCTTGAGAACCTAGAACACTTCTATATAATCTAGACAGTTATCTTTGTAACACTTTGAGCATCATTACTGTTTCAAGTACCGATTCGATAAATAACGATATTATATCTTCCAAAACATTACAGTTTAGCAACCCTGCTACGACCAATCAGATCATCTCTGAAAATATCGATAAAAATAAAGACATCGTTATAGAAAGTATTGAAGACCTCAAAGAGATCATTATCACCGAAACTCTTAAAGTCGCCTTACCAAACCGATTTATAGATAACCAATAAAAACTAGAAACCTTCTTGTTTCAACTTGAGATCTACTTCCAGTTTAATCAAAACAAATTCAATCATAACATTGATAAAAGCATCTAGGCCGTCTCTTATCTCAAAAAAGAAGCTGCCAAATGGATCCAATTATATCTCAAGGATTACTTCACCTATCTAAATAAGCTTAAAAAGCGAATGTACCCGACTCAAATCATCTTTGGAAGATTCGAAGGATTTAAGAAAGAAATAAATATTCGGAAATATCAATGAATTACATAATACTGAGTTCAAGATCTATGGCTTCAAGCAAACAGGGTCAACAATCAAATACGTTATAGAATTCAGGAGGTATATAAGTACTATTGGATGGGAAGAGAATACAACGATGAATCATTACCGAAAAGGGTTTAAGCCTGAAATCAAGCTAGAACTAGATCGCAATTGCATTTGGGAAGATCTAAACGAATTGATCGAGGAATCTATTAAAATAAACAAGATGCTTTATAAATATCAAAAGGAACACTAATCTTTCAATTTTCATAAAAATCGAGATCGTGGTAAATACTACAAAAATGAAGGAAGACCTCAAGAAAACAAATAATCTTATAAAGAACTGATATAATTGAATACAATGTTCAAGAACAAATTATTTAAGGAAGAGATAAAACAAAAATGCAAAAACAAGCTATATTTCGAATATAATAAACCAGGTTATCGAATCAGAAACTGTCGAAGCAAAAGATCATTAAAAGGAGGTTATCATAAGAAGTTCGGCAAAGGATAATTCAATGTTACCTTTGTATTTTAATTATATGTTTCATATCTAATCAAGGACAATAATTATAAATGAAAGAAACATCAAAAGGAAATCAATATAATGCCTCGAGATCAGGAAAGATTGAACATTATAAACCAATATAAATTAAAGTATTTACAAACTCTTTCCCTTCCCCTTGATAAAGCAGAACTGAGAGAATCATTATTAGAAGAACAAATAATTAAGCATACTGTTATGAATTGGATAACTTATTATAATGAAACTTGCAGAATTCATTTATCAGATAAAGAAGCCATAAACTGGTTCCCTTAAAGGAAAGTAAGAAGAACCTATAAAAAAGGAAAGATAGCCAAGATTTATAAAGAAGGCTAAGCCTAATTGAATATTGCAGGACAGATAGATCAGATTTATTGCAATACGAAAATAAACGGACAGACAATCTAGATTATAATAGATTCAAAAGCTACAAGAAATTTTATTGTATCAGAAACTATAAAGCATTTAAGAGTACAATTTCAAACAAAACAGAAACCATATCAATTGCAATTAATTGATAGATAATTAGCCGGATTGGACAGAAAGATTTTGCAGGAGATTTGTTTATTGCAAATAAATATAATCCAGTATAAAGAGATTATTTAATTCGATATTGATTTATTAGAAAATCAACAGATCATTCTGGGAATGCCATAATTAAAGGTATATAACCCCCAAATTGATTGGTCATCGGAAATTATATCATTTCCGAAGAAAAGCGATCGATAAAATATATTAGAGCCAACAAAGCTGAATATATATAGTAGAGAATTGAAGGCGAATAATATCATTGATATAGGATATCAAATCCAAGGTTCTTCATTAATAACAAAGGAAAATGAATCTTTTATACAAATGAAGAATAAATAGAAGAAGTTGTTTGAAAACACTTTTGTAACAAAACAAGAAAAAACGTCAATATCGAAACAGTACCAAAAGTATAAGAAATTATTTAAAGAAAGAAAAGGTTATAAAGCTTTATCAGAATATAAGCTATAAGATTATAAGATAATATTGAAGAAAGGCAAAATGCTTCTATTCGGCCCAATTTATTCGATATCAGCCTCTGATTTAAGGATGCTTAGGGATTATATTGACAATATATTAGAAAAAGGATGAATCAAAGAATCCATTTTATAAATAGTTAGCCTTATATTGTTTATATCAAAGAAAGATAATACAAAAAAGTTTTGTATAGATTATTACAAATTTAATAATATAATGATCAAAGATCAGTACTTATTTCTATTAGCTATAGAATTAAAGGATCGATTGGGAAAAACCAAGATTTTCTCCAAGTTTGATTTACGAAACGGATTTCATTTTATCAAAATAAAAAAAGGTGAAGAATAGAAAACTATATTCAGAATTCGATACAGATTATACAAATATCAGATTATACCATTTGAATTGATAAATATATTAACAATATATATGTGTTTAATCAACAATATATTAAGGAAACATTTAGATATATATTATATATACTATTTAGATAATATATTGGTATTTTCAGAAAACAAGGAATAATATATTCAAAATATTTATAAGGTTTTGTAATAATTGGAAGAGGCAGATCTTCAATATAAATCTAGCAAATATGAATTTCATATTACCAAAACAGAATTCCTAGGTTATACTATATTCTTCGAAGATCTTAAAATGAGTCCTGACAAAATAAAAGCAGTCAAAGAATAAGAATCATTAATAAATGTAAAAAAAGTACAATCCTTTTTAAAGTTTGTCAACTTCTATCAATAATTCATCAAGAACTATTCGAAAATAGCCGCCTCAATGATCGAGATCATCAAGAAGAATCAAAGGGAATTTCGATGGACAAAAGCAACACAAACAGTATTCGAATACTTTAAGGAAGTATTCGCAGAGAATTAGTTCTCAGGGCTTTTGATTTAAAGCTATTAATAATTGTGGAAACAGACTCTTCAGATTATACATTAAGTATAGTATTCAGTTAATTAGGCTTGAATAAGAAATAGCAATCAGTTGTTTACTATTCATACAAATTATCGCCAACCAAATTAAACTATGAAATATACAACAAGGAATTATTAATGATAGTAGATGTTTTTAGGGAATGAAGAGTATATTTAGAAGAATCGAAATATATAGTGTAAATATATATAGATCATAAGAACTTGGTTTACTTTATTACAATAAAGGAATTAAATCGATGGCAGATCCGATGATCGGAAATTATGGCCGTCTATAATTTCAGAATTTTATATATCAAAAGAAACGAAAATGTTAAGGCAGATGTTTTCAGCCGAAAACCAGAATACTTACAAAATAAAATATACGAATTGTATATGATATTAAAACAAGACAACGATATTTTAGTTCATAATAAACCACAATTTATTGTTACTTTAAAAATAAATTATAATACTATCAAGGATATTATAAAAACAGAATATGTAACAGATGCAACAGCCAAGAGAATCCTAATTATATCAGACAATCTAGAAAGAGGATTTATTATTGAAGATAGGTTCATTCATTTTTATAATAAACTTTATATACCCTTTAGTTTAGTTAAGGATTATATCACAGAACAATATGAATTACTAGTTTATAGACATCAAGGTATTGTAAGAATCTTTGCCAGAATAAAGAGAGAAATCTACTTTCCAAAGATAAGGATTATAATTGAGAATGTAATTAAGAACTACGATATTTGTATAAAGAATAAAACCGCCCAATATGCCCTTTATAGTTAGTTCAAAACCCCCGAATTACTTATTCAATCTTGGAAGTCCATTGTTTGGGATTTTGTAATGAAACTATCATTATCCAAAGACCTGGTTATTCAAAAGGAATATGATTCTATATTAATGATAATAAACAGATTAATCAAGTTTGTTTATATAATATTATTCTATAAAATTTGGATAACAAATGATCTTGCTTATATATTTATACAGAATATAATTAGTATTTATAATATACCAAATGAGATTATCTCAAATAGAAACAAATTATTTATATCGAAGTTT
>NGKH01000012.1:205416-244302 GCA_002162575.1 Sclerotinia glacialis | reverse complement strand
ATAATATACCAAATGAGATTATCTCAAATAGAAACAAATTATTTATATCGAAGTTTTGGTCTATTCTTATAATATTGCTTAAAATCAAAAGAAAACTTTCAACAGCTTTCCATTTATAAATAGATAGCCAAACAAAACAATTAAACCAAACAATAGAAGTTTATCTTTATTGTTACATCAATTACAAACAGGACAATTAGATTAAATTATTATCCTTGACATAATTCGTATATAATATATCAAAGACAAAAACCATAAAAATAATACCAGTATATACTAACTTTGGGTTCAATCCATTAGCTTACAAATCATTATTGCCACAAAATGCGAATACAAATGAAGCCATAAAAGATATCATAGAAATCAAAGAGTTTTATGAATAACTCTCCTTAGATTTACAATTCATTGCTTTAAGAACAATATTATATTATAATGAATCAAGAAATATAAGATCTACTTTTAAAAAAGAAGGATAAAGTTTATCTTATTCGAAGAAACATATAAACAAAACGATTAAACAATAAATTAGACCACAAGAAACTAAGACCATTCAAAATCGATAAAGTAATAGGACCAATCAACTACAAATTAAAACTATTATATATAATGAATATCCATTTAGTATTTCATATCTTATTCCTTAAAAAAACACCACCAAAAACGCCTAATACATCAACAATAGAAATCGAACCAATCAACCCTAACGCTATATACAATATTGAAACAATACTAGATTATAAATATATCAAAAACAAAGTCAAATATTTGATCAAATGATTAGACTATTTATATTCAGAAAACATATAGGAACTTAAGAAAGATCTCAATTGCTTTGAGAAATTATAAACATTTTATCTAAAATACCCACATCTGCCAATAAAGCTTCAAATTCAATATTAGATAACAAAGACAACAAAGGATCGAAGAAATCGAAAGAAAAAGAACCATTAGGAACAAAAACAATAATATCGATGGTTTCTTTGTCTATATACTCTTTTTCCAACTTTTCCTTTTCTTTTACCTTTATTAATTTATCAAAAGTTTGCAAACTATAACAAAGCATTTCGGATTCATATTTCAACAAAAAACGCTTCTATTTTCGCAAACGCAGAATTTTAATCATAACCTCCTTCTCCTTTTGATTCAATCGTTCTTTTTGTCGGGACAGACTTTCCCAATCACTTTCAGATAGATTTTGAACATTGCATTTCTTGCTATTACGAATATATTCGCTACATTACAAAAAATCAAAAGGCGAAATAATACATTTGCAATCTATATATTTGTATAATGAACATAAAAGCATTTCGAAACCTTTCTATTCAATAAAACAAACAAAACGAATTTGTTCTTTTCTTTTGTCAATAATTGAAAAAGATATAACAAAGAAAAAAAGAAAGCATATAATCATTTAAAAAAAAGGAAAAATATACTAATATAAATGTTCAGGATTAGCATTAAGTTAAAAAGGGGATAGTGTTACGAAGGTAACAATTGATATATTTATATAAATTTGGGCTATATACAAATAAAATATGATTCGACCATATTAATATATGATTATAATCATCTGAAAATTATATATATATATACTATCAGAATATACAAACAGAAAAGCTTCAGATATATACAACATCACATAATAAATAATTCTAAAACAATAATGTTCCAAAAGCACTCAACTATCCCAACTATCCGAAAAAGACGAAAAGCTATATAATCAAAATGGATTTCCTTTGTATAAAGCTTTGTATTCAAAATCAATCATTTAATATACTTTATTATTAATTACAAATAATATATTCATATTGTCATTATTTAAATCCCTGCTTGACACCTAATTATAAACCTACCTCGAGAGCCTAGAACACTTCCACATGATCTAGACGGCTACCCTCGTAACATCTTTATTCGAACCAATATTATCAAAAGCATCGAATACATTATTCATCGAAATCGAATCAATCAATTCAAAAGCTATATATAATATCGAAACAATATTAGATTGCAAATATATCAAAAACAAAATCAAGTATTTAATCAAATAATTCGATTATTTATATTCAGAAAACATATAAGAATTCAAAAAAGATTTCAATTGTTCTAAAAAGTTATAGGTATTCTATTTGAAGTATCTATATCTATTAATAAAACATCAAGCTTTGTATCGGATATCAGCGATAACAAAGAATCGAAGAAATCGAAAGAAGAAGAATTGTTAAAGATAATTGTTGTTATTATTATATTTGTTTTCTTTTTCTTTATATACTTTTTCTTCAATCTTTCCTTTTCTTCAAAAATATCGAGTTTTTCCAATATATATATATTACAACGAATCATTTCTTTTTTTCGCTTTTTTAGGAAATCTTATTGTTTCTATAAATAAAGGATCTTGATTATAGCTTTTTCCTTTTCTTAATAAAGATACTCTTGTTGGCGATTCAACAACTTGTAGGATGATATAAGCTTAGGATCAAGAACACAATGACCTTTCTTATTTCGAATATATTCAATACAATATTTCGATTCAGAAATATCAACTAAACAACAATGATCAAAATTTACATACAAACGATAAAGTTCTCGTTCGATACCAGAATATTCAATTCGACGAGTTAGGAAAACGTTTGAATATATAGAAGTTGATTATATTGATAATATAATGAAAGAAATATAATATTTATTAAATTTATACAATTAAATAGGGAAATTACATTATATAAATGTTTAAAACAAATGCTAATTTAGAAAAAGGATAATATTACAATAGATAACATTAGCTTACAGGATTAATATTATATAATCCAGAAACCAACTTATCGAAATCGGCTTTACAATAATCGATTTGTTTGTAATTGATTTATCGATTAATAAAATATAAAGATCTATATAAAAAAATAGGATTCTATTATAATATAAAACTTTATATTCAAGATCAATTATTACTTTTATAATATAATTACAAAAATAGCAAAACATGTTCATTATATTATTTTATTAATTATCTGCTTGAAGTTTAGTTTAAATCACCTCGGAATCGGACTCTTGACACTTCTACATGACCCAAGAGGCTGTCCCCGTAACACGCGAATAGAAAGATGGATTTTGATGTGTTTGCCGGGGACAAATAAGGTGCTAGAGTAAGATGGTTGATCTACCTTCCAAATCAAAATCCGATGCGAATACTCAAATCCTATCTACTCATTCATTACCGCCTCCACAAATAGATTCATCCTATCAATAATAACTTTCATAAGATACTAGACATGCTATGCTTGTAGCAAATATCAAAATCTCATGCGACTCTTGGTCCAATAATCTACCACACTTCTTTCCTCACCATCATCTCAAAGACCTGCCTAGCCCACTTGATACCATGATACTATACCGTAAATACCGAAACTATTCAACTCAGAGTCTACTGTATTTTCTGCCCGTCCACCCATCACCATTGCCATCTACCTCAAGCTCAT
The DNA here is from genome assembly GCA_002162575.1 of Sclerotinia glacialis. Classification (NCBI taxonomy): domain Eukaryota; kingdom Fungi; phylum Ascomycota; class Leotiomycetes; order Helotiales; family Sclerotiniaceae; genus Sclerotinia; species Sclerotinia glacialis. The sequence goes on along the minus strand of NGKH01000012.1, from coordinate 240,829 downwards.
ATCCGACATGCTTCCCAATCATGAAATGAACTGCAGGAGCATGAAGTGTGAGGTATGAAACGATATTACCACACAAATAGTATTCAATATATTTCCTACACCTCCAGACAACGAGTATGCATGAAAAGATCAGGGCCACCCAATTATTCATTTTACAGATCCATCTAGTGAGTAAATAAGTACCTAGGAATGCGCTTATAATGATCTATAGCCATCATCTCTGATTATCAATGATTTACAGATTAGTTGTTTAGGTATCGAGACCTACCTGAGTGATATGCATGAGGATTATTTGCCTGAGATGGGATGAGATGGGATGAGATGGGAGAGAGCTGTGTACATATATCTAGGTATCTGATTCCTAATCGAGCCATGCAAAGGAAAGTAATGTGCATGATTAAATATAATATAAATTACATTATATAAGTACCAAGTATTAAGATTTTTCTACTCACAGCCAGATAATTAAGCATAAAAAATATCAAATATAATTCAAATCACATTAAACCCATAAAAATCAATTTCAAACTTAAATGAATTGCAATAATCACGATCAACCAAAACTCATTAGTAGCATAACAAAATCAATCATCATCCTATAAAGGTTAGGAAAGATACCCTTTTGGGAAACTATCTGCTTTTCTCGAATATGTTAAGACTCTTATCGTGCCTGCGACTGAATACTAAGAGGCCGGTGATGCTAAAAGTACAGAAGGATATAGTATTTGTGGGACGAGGAAATCCGCGATGTGTAGGTAGTCTTTTCTTGAGTAAATACGGTGGAATGCCTATATTGAAAAAAAGTGGTAAATTTGATGTTCTGGTGAACCATCTACCAAGCGCTGACTTCGAAATTTTCCTTTGTAAGAGTTAGTGGTGGCTGGTGAATTTATGGAACGAACTCTGAATTTACCTCGGGGAAGTATGTAGTAACTACAGTACGGTCTGCGAATTTCCTGCCTGCTAGGGCCTTAAGAGCCTTGCCTGCTGAGTCTGGAGTGTCAAACTTCACAAAGATCTTACCAACACCAGTTGATTGCCTGCTGCCACCAGTTGGTCTTGGGACCTTCATTTCAAGAACTTTTCCATATTTCTCGCATTCTTCCTTAACATCATCGCAAATTTCTAAGGCATTGTTTAGTATGTATCCACAAAAATAGACATGAAAGACTTACCCTCATAATCTTCGTTATCAATAAGTTCTTCAGGAGTCACCATGTTAAGTAATTGTAATACTCTGCCATTTTCAAGATCCTGCGATGTGGTACCAGCAAGCATAGACATAGCATTGACGCTCATCTCCAAGCCGGAAACTTGGGTGTTACCAATGCTAGCTCTCTGAACCTTGAGATGTTTATCACCAAGCTCCATACCATTAAGGCCCTCGACAGCAATGTCAGTTGCCGCAGGATCCACGTATTCACAGAAAGCAATTCCCTAAATCGTATTAGTATCTAGTTTAGGCCATGTCTTTGTGCGCTTACCCTTGATTCATCAGTACTGCTGTCCTTGACCAATACGAAAGCCTTTAGCTCCCCGAAAGACACCAAGAGCTCCGTAACTTGCTCATCATTTAAGTAGTGGGGAATGTTAGCAACACTTATCTTGTTTTGAGTGTCCGGTACAATATTAGAGACTACACCTGGCTCGAATGGTGTTTCATCAGTGACTGCGGGGACAATGTAATCTTTTGGACGACGAATGGAGAGACCTTGGGTATCCGCGGAGCCATTTCCTGTCACCATGTGATCATTATTCTCCATAGTAATTCCGTCCAATGCTAGAGCCACAGTAGCATCGGATTGCGTCTTGAATTCGAGTAAAGCAAATGAGCCGTCCTTTGAGACTTGTGCCGAGATACAAGGATCGGAACCTTCTATAACATTTAATCCATTGAGCTGAAGGTTGAAGAAACCAACAAGAGTCTCTTCCTTGGTATCGGCGGGAATGTTATGCACAAGAAGACGTTTCGATTGTCTGGAGTTCGAAGGTTTTAGAGCTGCATTAGTAACTGATCCGCTGGGTTGTGCCATGAAAGCTTGTAGCTTGCTTGGATCCATTGGTTGTTGTCTCGGTGCTCCTGGAAGTGGGAACATGCCCGAAAGCTTAGCTTGCTCGGCAGTAACATTCTCATATCCTGGGGGCTTGATGTCCCATTGTGTCAATCTCCTCTTGCGCTCCAAGATTGGTACAATATCCGTCAGGTCTGGTGTCGGCTCCTTCTTCTTCGGTGGAGGAGTTGGACTCTTGTCTCGTTTTGCAGCTCGTTGAGCTGCGAATCCTCCATCGTCTCCGCGGTCTCGTCGATCACCTCGATCGCCTCGGTCACCACCCCTTCTGCCACCGCCACCACCACGTCTATCGTCGAATAGATCTCTGTTATCTCTGCGCGGCGGTCTTTCATCATCGTCCCTTCTAGCATCTCGCCTCGCTGCTCCGCGATCTCTATCCCATTCTCTTTCGCCACCTCTTCGCTCCCTGCCAGAGTACCTATCTTCACGTTCCCTCTCTCTATATTCGCGACTTGTTGAGTAAGAATCCCGTGTGTCTAATTCTCCATCGCGACGAGGAATTCTGGAGCCTCGGTGTCCTGGGGAGCGCGAGCGTCGTCGATCTCTATCACCACCACGTCGATCGTCTCGAGACTGCATTTCATTAAATAAGTTACAGCTGAAAGAATTGATAAAAGAAGACTTACATGATAATCTCTAGATGAGCCATGTCGATCTGTTGGTGCTTTCTTGTCAATAGCAGCTCCATCCTCCCTCTTAGGTCTTGTCGTTGAAGATGCCATGCCTCTTGATGAATAAGTATCACCGTTCATATTGGCGCTGCAATTCGGAATTTTTTTATAAGAAACAATCAAACAAATAAATGCAATTTTGGTTGTGGTTGACAAGCTCAAAACCCAGGCGGAATTTTTGTGGAAGCCGTCGCGAACTTGAATCGAATTTCGCGCTAAGATTAGAAACGTTGTTCCTGGTGTAAAGCGCGCCAAGGTGGAGTTCACTCAACCACCGTAAATCACAATCAGATTCTCACAATGGGCAATTTGAGGATATCAGAATGGAGAAAGCTTCCAGTAAATTTGGCAGAGCTTTGTATAGATACTACGTTACGATGTGGACAATCTTTTCGGTGGAAGAAAGCTGTAGATGAAGATTGCTGGTACACGACTCGTTTCTAATAACTGCAGGTCGAGAACGAGGGTTAACTTCAAATAGGTCTTGTACACTTCATGGCCGTATACTTTCTCTAAAACAGGACTCGACTCATCTTCATTATCGTACAATATTTCCCGAGGTTAAAGTACCGTTAAGCTCTCCACATTTGGTAAAAAAGGAAGAGCTTGGAGATGAAGAGACTGAATCTTTGCTTCGGCATTATCTCAACCTTTCACCGAATCTGACTGAATTATATGAACAATGGTCGTTAGTAGACCCAAATTTCAAGAAAAGAGCACCCAAGTTTACTGGAGTTCGTATTCTCAAGCAAGATGCTTGGGAAGCCTTGGTAGGATTTATTTGCAGTAGCAATAATAACATTATAAGAATTTCGCAAATGGTATGTATGTATGAAGCCAATGTCTCGAATTATCTGATTGATTTGTTTTTATATAGGTAAATAATTTGTGTCTACATTATGGTCCTCTAATCGGGCATGTTGGTGATCAACCATTTCACGATTTCCCACAACCCGAAGCCTTAACTGGTTCAGGGGTAGAGTCACATCTTCGTGTACTAGGCTTTGGATATCGAGCAAAGTACATTGCCCAAACGGCTTCGATTATGGCCTCGAAGCCTGAAGGCTGGCTCGAAAATCTTCGCAATCCGGAGACTTTTGACATACCCTTTAAAGGAGAAATCCCAGCAGGAGGTCGTCCTGGGTATAGGAAAGCACATGAAGAACTCCTCGAGCTTCAAGGTGTTGGTCCAAAGGTTGCTGACTGCGTTTGTTTGATGGGTTTGGGATGGGGAGAGGCGGTTCCTGTTGACACTCACGTCTGGCAAATTGCTCAGAGGGACTACAAATTTGGAAAAGGAAAACACAAGAGTCTCACCAAAGCTACATATGATGCGATTGGCGATCATTTCAGAGGTTTATGGGGAAAAGAGGCTGGCTGGGCGCATTCAGTCTTATTCGCGGCGGATTTGAAAACATTTTCTGATAAACTTGTCACCAAGGTCGAGATTAAAGTTAATGAAGTCGACGTAAAGCAGGAAAACGGTGATATTATAGAAAAGGATGTCGCAGTCAAGCGCGAGCATCCTTCGGAGGAGATGGAGGTCAAGGAAGAAGAGAAGGTTACGATAAAGCGTGAAGGCGGCACAGAGGAGATCGAACTTAAGGAAGCGGTGAAAGTATTCGAGCCATCGGCAAGGAGTGTAAGAGCCAAGAGGAGGAAGTTATAAATACCTACGTAGGAGCTGTATAATATTGTATAATAAATGTACCTATACTATACCAAATCGGATCCATGTACTTTCTCGTTAGATAAGGGAGCTCCTGCTCCTGAATTTAGTAGCACACAAAGATCGAGTCCAATTACCGGTCCAAATTAACAGTCCAAGGCTTCAAAGACTCTTGGACAATGGTCTTTTGTTAGCCTATGATGGATTTTCATCTGATACCTTTCTTGTGTTTGATGGACAATGTGACATTTCTTCCGAGCTCGGACCATAAAATGTCCCCCTGTTGAAGCCATTGAGTAGCAACCTCCCCACATTCATAATCATTCCGTGACTGGTACTGTCCGTCGACACTATGGGATGGCTGGATTTCAACTCAAAATCGAAGAAGGAAAAAGAAGATGCTAGGTCCTCATTCTCATGGGGCGATAATCTTAATGCCACGGACTGGCAGCAATACACGGACCCGCGAACCCTAATCCCGACACTTCTATTGACAACTACCATTTTGGTCTCCATCCACTTGTACCGCTCGTATCTACGCCGCATTCCAGAGGCAGCATACATTCGGCCCGGGCTCTTTAGGAAAAGGAGTTTGTTTGGTACGGTTACGAGGGTCGGTGATGCGGATAATTTTCACATTTTTCATACACCTGGTGGTAGACTTGCGGGTTGGGGATGGTTGCCGGGAAGAAAGACCTTGCCTGAGGGGAAAGACCTGAAAAACAAGACGGTGGGTACTCTACAATGGCCTTTTGGTTATACTTCATGCAGAAGCTAATTCATACAGATTCACATTCGGATCGCAGGAGTCGACGCGCCAGAAGGAGCGCATTTTGGCAAAACCGCCCAACCATTCTCAGCAGAAGCTCTAGCCTGGCTCCGAGGATATATTCAAAATCGCCGAGTACGCGCCTACATTTACAGACGCGATCAGTATGATCGAGTAGTAGCTACAGTTTGGGTGCGAAGATTTCTCTTTCGGAGGGATGTGGGAAAGGAAATGTTGAAAGCGGGAATGGCTACGGTCTACGAGGCTAAGATGGGCGCTGAGTTTGGAGATTTCGAGGCGCAGTATAGGGCGATAGAAGAAGAGGCCAAGAGGAATAAATTGGGAATGTGGTCCGGGAAGAAAAAGGATTACGAGAGTCCAAGAGATTACAAGACCAGAACGGCGGCGGCTGCAAAAACATTGAAATAAATGAAGTATGATACCCCTCCCCATTCATGGTTCTTTTTTACATGAGGGGACAGAATGAACAAATTTTGTATTCTCTTGTTTAAACTTGAGAATGGTGTACCGTATGAGAAAGTTCTTTTAAGGGGTTAATAATGGAATGAATGATATAATAACATTGAGCTTAATGTCTAGGTACCTAGTACACGATTTTAACCATGACATGTGAGAAGGGATAAACCTGAAGCATAATAAGTCTCTTCATGCATATAATTGGAGATTTTATCCTAAGCAATCAAGCATATGAGATGATTCTATGTCTTTTGGGATTAGGAATTCACCAAAATTGAGGTTCACGAATCACCAAGTTCTACATATTTAAGAACTCCATAGCAACAACCAATTAAGGAATGTATCATACATCATGTTATCAGTAGATGTCATGGTGAAGTACTAAATATCATAACAAAGCAATTAATAAATATTTTTGACTCCATAAATGTTGCATATATTTGTAAATGATTAATTACTATTCTTGGAGATGCAAGCAATCCAATGGAAAAGGTTATAAGAAGAAGGATTTCATCCCATTTGGGCAAGCACAGATAGGGATGTGCCTTGATGGTTTCACCCTCATCCGAAAAAAATGCTAATTGGGTAAAATGCATCAGCAAGCAACCAATCCCTCGTGGATGTCAACAGTCTGTGTACACTGTGCTCTCTGCTCTCCCAGTCTTTCATCTCTCACCATTCCCAAAATGTTCTTTTACTCCTAATTGTAACACTCAGCTCAGCTGCAAAACAATCTTCCATTTCAATACACACTCATTACACACTCTTTACACACTCATTTACACACTCACTTACTCACTCATTTACAGACTCACTTACACACTCACTTACACACTCACTTACACACTCACTAACTCACTCACTCACTCACTCACTCTCTCCCTTCCTCCCTCACCCCCTCACTCTTTTGTCACTCTTTCAAATCAAACCCCTTCCTTTCCCTTATCAGACGCCTTTCTTGTGTTGTGTTGTGTTTAATCATTTGATCTGTTTGTTGTTCTGCTACTGCTGCCCAAACATTCTACGATACTGGTACTGGTACGTGTCACAGTTCTTCCCCCTGTTTATGCCCATTTTCAAATGCAGTGCATAAGATGATTATCGAATCATCTTCAGATACTTCTGTTGCCTTGCAAGCAAATATGCAAGATAAAAGGAATATGAAAAACCGACAGCCGGGGTAGAAATGAAAGAAATACTCTTGTACAGCAGAACTAACATCTCTCTCTCTTCTATTATTGAAGCACAACAGACTATCAATTCAACCAAGTCCAACCAAGTCCAACCAACTTCATCGTCAACTATACGCTCATTTCCAATATCAACGCAATCGATTTTATATCAATTTCACTTTCATTTTTCACCTTCTCATAATTGTTTATATCGTTCTCGTATAACACCAAGAAGAAGTCATCCCATCAGGTTCACCACCATTGGATTCACAATCAGTCATCAATTTGAACAACCAATCTCGCTTCCCATCCTCTGGACAGCAGCACTCCTCTCCAAGACAGACTCCACCAAACTAACAACTAGTTCCAAAGACTGCGCAATCGATAATAATAACTCCCAGAAGATAATATCACACACAGATACCCAACATTGATAGATCATCTCCCTTACAGACTGATCTTATCATTGAAATTTTCACCAATCTTTTTTCGAATTATATCAGCAACAAAGGAGGATTCTTTTTTCTTCTTCTTACAACAGCTATAAGCCAGCCGTTTGAAATTGGTTCCTGGTTCCTGAACACCCGAGGTCCACCCGAGGTCCACCCTTCAAGCTGGTACAAAAAAAAAAATAGAATATCAATTATTTCTCATCAGTCTAGTACGCGAATCTAGTCTAGATCCATTTAGGTCAACTTGCCTTTTCAAGACTGTGAGATTACTATCGGCTTCAATTTCAACTTCAACTTCAACTTCAACTTCAACAAAAACACAACACTCGTTACATGCTGCGATAGTACAAACAACAATTCTTTAATACACCCTCGAGAGGATTTTAAATCGATTTATACGCCATAGTGAAGGATAATCAAATGGCATAAGGGTTGCGCGTCTAGTCAATGCAATTATTTCGGGAACTGGAGGAGAAAGAGGCCATTGAGCTTTTGATTCTCACGAACTTGCGACACGAATAATACCCATTAATAATAGTCTTCAGAGGGGAACAGCAATGAGGTTCTCATCATGGCTGAGCCCATCAGCTAGCGACTTACGATATATAATACGGTTTTCTTTCCTATTGACCTTGACGCCATTATCGCACGCGATTACTTTCCAGCCAGCTCCCTCCGCCAATCTCGATCTTTCGAATTTGGGTCGTGTAGGGCTTGGTGGGGATTTCGATGGTATATCGTTATATCAATTCCAGGGACAGAATGAAAATGGATACAACACTACGACCCAATCCGTTATGGCACGGTTTCCTACGGGTGAATTCGATTCCTTGGCATCGGCTGATGCTTCAATCACAGCCATGTGCCCATACGTCAAATCGGACGGAACTCTTGTGGGTGTCGTAATTGGAGGTAATTTCACGAGCTTAGGAAATGTGGAATCGCAAGGCATTGCATTGTTCAATTCAAATACGTCGGCAATTACTGCACTTCCTGGATTATCGGGATCCGTTTTAGCACTCTTATGCGACGAAGCGACAAATGCAGTTTATATTGGAGGCTATTTCGATTCTACGAATTCTTCAAATGTAATCAAGTTGGTGGACAAGGACTTGGTTGCCCTTCCCTTTTCCGGATTTAACGGTCGGGTCAATTCTATCTCGAAGGCTTCGAACGGGAATATTATATTTGGTGGAGCTTTTACGGGAATAGGAAACTCTACGGCGACAATTACTAGTAGAAGTAGTAACACAACTGATCAGCAAATTGTCAACATTTCTGGCGCCAATATCACGAGCAGCGGCACAGCTACAACCACTGGCTTTGATGACCCAACAAATATTGTGTGCAAGACCGGTGGCACTGACGGCGCTGGAAATACTTGGTTGCTCAAAGATGATTCTGCTGGATTCTGGAAAGCTACATTTGGATTTGGATTTCAACCTACTAAGTTAAGATTATGGAATACACACCAAGATGGCCGGGGTACCAAGACCTGGAGATATACGGCTCAGCCAATCAACGGCATCATGAATTTCACCTACATCGATCCAGCCACAGGTGCTAACGCAACATGCACATCGGAGTGCCCTTTAAGCAGCAATACTAGCATTCCATACCAGGATTTCCACTTTGTGAATTCAGTCGGCATGGATGCCTTTCAGATTGATATCTCTGCTTGGTATGGTAGTGGAGGTGGCTTGAATGGCATTGAGCTATTCCAGGATGATATATTTTCGTATGCTATCAAGGAATTCAACGAGCCTTCTTGTGCTTCTTTGTCTACTGCCTCGACCGCTACATCTACCGGCCCTTGGACTATTAGTCCTTCATTTCAAAGTGTTGCAAAGTATCTCACAGGTCAATTTACATCAGACACAGCAAGCTCAGCCTCTGTGGTATTTTACCCAGACATCAGAGAGTCCGGGAACTATACAGTGAAGATGTACACACCTGGATGTATTCAAGATAATACATGTTCAAGCCGAGGCTCTGTTGTTGTAAATGGAACCGTGGCTAGTGGGACTTCGCGTGCAACGGCAACCTTTGGCTCACCCATTACCATTTTTCAATCTAATGACTACGACAAGTATGATCAAGTATACTCTGGTTATATTCAGGCTGCTAGCGATACTTTCCGCCCTTCAATTACCCTCACTCCAAGCGGTCAGATACCTGGAAATTCTGAGAATTTTACGATTGTGGCTCAGCGTGTTGGATTCATCTTGAACAATGCGACTAGCACAGGATTGAATGGTCTTTTCGAGTTCGATCCAAGCCAAACTGTCATCAACAATTCCAATTTCCAGAACAATACGATTGATCAAGCTGGTATGGGCCTCAATGATGATGCCGAGGTGAATGCTGTTGTAACTTCTGGCAACACTATTTTTGTTGGAGGAAATTTTTCTGCAACAAATTACCAAAACATATTCTCGATCTCAGACGCTGGTACTAATTCATTGGCTTCGAATGGTTTAAATGGGGAGGTGCTCACAATGCTTCTTAACGACACAACTCTATATGTTGCTGGAAACTTTAGCAGCAACGCAGGCTCCACCACTACCACAGGGTTGAGCAATATCGCTGCTTACGATACCATACAGAACAGATGGAGCGCGTTAGGGGCGGGTGTCAATGGACGAGTTTCATCAGTGGTGCCAATATCAATGAACATTACCGCTAACAGACCTGAGACCGTTGTTACCTTGACTGGAGATTTTGACCAGCTCCTTGCATTTGGAAACAACTCTTCTGTAGCTGTTTCTGGTTTCGCAATTTGGGTGCCATCACACAGCAATTGGTTACAAAACCTTAATATTGCTACAATGGCTATCAATGGTCAACTCACTGCCGCAGTAAATGCATCTGGCGACTACATTTTTGCTGGTTCGCTCTCGTCCTCACAACTCGGCGTCAGTGGAGTTGTTTCTCTCGCATCAGGATTAAGCCCATTTCCTGTTAAGATTCAAGCCTCTCAACCACAATCTACCTCAACTTTATCGAAGAGGGATAATGCCAGTCAAAACGTTAGTGGTGTTGTAACCGGACTATTTTATGAGAATGGCTCCAGGAATGTCACAATTCTTGGTGGTCATTTCACTGCAACCTCTACCAACGGCACTGGTGTTAATAACCTTGTCTTTATTGATGGCGCAAATGACAACACCGTCACCGGGCTCGGATTTCAGATCGACGCCGATTCTACCTTCCGTGCATTGGCTATAAAAGACGACATTCTGTATGCTGGAGGCTCTGTTACTGGCACTATCAATGGAGGAAGAGTCAACGGACTCATCTTATACGATCTTAAGGCTTCTACATTTGCATCGCAAATACCAGCTCTTGGCGGACCATCAACCATTGTTAATGACATAGCTGTTAGGACAAAGAATGGTGATGTATATGTTGGTGGAAGTTTCACTCAAGCTGGAATTCTAGATTGCCCAGGGGTTTGCCTTTTTACAGCTTCCGCATCCCAATGGAATCGCCCAGGAACGAACCTTGAGGGCACCGTGAATACCATGCTTTGGACTAGCGATACCTCTCTTATCGTCGGCGGGTCATTAACAGTCGATGGAGCCAATGTATCTTTAGCCACTTACGATACCAAGGGCAAAACCTGGACTACCGCTACTGGCGCAAATTCTATCTCAGGAACTGTTACATCCATTGTCCCAGCGACTAGTGATATCTCACAATATTGGGTAGCTGGCACCGCAACCAATGGATCGGCATTCATTATGAAGTATGATGGTACAAACTGGAATTCGGTTGGGAATGTATTCGAAAGTGGCTCAGTCATTCGCGGCCTCCAAATGATGCCCCTCTCATCAAACCACGACAATTCCGATCTTGTTCCTTCGAATCAAGTTCTGATGCTTACTGGTGCCATGGTGTTACCCACCTTTGGTAATGTCTCGGCAGTTCTATTCAACGGAACCACCTTTCAACCTTTTGCACTCACAAGCAGCACCTCAAATAGTGGAGGTAGCCTGTCGCACATTTTCTCGCAAGAGAATAACTTTTTTAAATCTTCTGGTAGGTTAATCATGAACAAGTAATCTTGAACAAATCTCTAACATTATCACAGGCGGTCACCTTGCACTTGGCTTGGTCGTACTTATTGCTTTAGCAATTTCTCTCGCATTAATATTCCTTCTGGTCGTTGCCGGCGTATTGGCGGAACGCATCAGAAGAAAACGTGAGGGTTATATGCCTGCACCAACGAACAGTTACGATCGAGATAGCGGAATGTCAAGAATTCCTCCACATCAACTGTTCAGCTCACTTGACCAAGGTCGAGCAGCAGCCGAAAAAGCACCCATGATTTGAAACGACAGTATTACGACGGCGCAAGGGGAAAGGGCTTGGTTTAAAGGCGTTCTGGATAGGCTCATGTGCCTTTCGTTATTATTTTTTTCATTGTTCATTGTTTCAGCATACCCATTTGGAGTTCTACATATTAAAGTGATGCCTCTATTGCTCCGTGGAGCGATCCGCTTTGCTTTTCTAATTTCTCGGCAATTATGCAGATCTAGCGGCATCAATTTCGTTTCTTTTTTCCCGCATTACAGCCAGGCTTAATGTTTTTACACCAAAACTCTTTCGACATGTTACAACACAACTCAAAATCTTTTCTCCCTACCTACTTTGTACAAAGATAAATCAACAATCTGCGGTCACCGCCACAAAGGCCGCGTGAGGTGAAATTAGCGTGGAATGGAATTTTTTTGAAGAACAGCTAGCTAGATAGCTAAAGCAGATCTTGATATTTTTTGCGTGGTTACAGAGCCTCATGTATGAATGTTTCGTCGATATTTCGCGTGGGGAGCAGCGAAAGTGGAGAGGAACAGGCTAGATAGTAATGTATTAAAGTCACACTTTCCTTTTCTTTCTTTGCTCTTTTTGGTCGTGTGCGGACAGGGAGAGGCGAGATATGGGATGGGGAACAGGGAACAGGGAATTGATTTCCCAAGAAAGGAGGAGAGGAGTGATGAGTGCAAGGGAGTAGAAGGGGAAGAAAAGATAGTGAAGATAGTGAAGAATTAAGAAAAACATATAATTAAACGATTGCCGATTGCTTGCTGTGCAAAAGTGTCAAAGAAATTCTTGAAGTGACATTAAGCCCCTACTCTGGCAGGCATGGAAAACTCCCTGCAAAGAAATATATTATTGTATCTTATGAATTCAACTAAACTAGTTTCCATTACTCCCTAGTCTACATATATACCCTGTGACCAAAATCTCAAGCGTCCGGTCTATTACCATAATGTCATGGAATCATGTTATAGAATCATATCGAGATGGAGATGGAGATCACCTCGAGTATTCCAGCCAGCCCAGCCAGCTCATCCAGTCCATCTAGTCTATTCAGTCCATTCAGTCCGCGCGAATTAACCTCTCAACCTCTCAACCGCCCACCCCACCCATCACACCGCATCAATAACCCTCACCTCCCTCGCAACCACATTACAAAGCTCCACTCTTATGCCCGCTCCCACTAGAACATGGATCCACATGCGTTGCGTATCACTCAAGCGATCATTCTCGCTCTTTACTTCTACGAATCTGACTTCTTTTTTTCTTGGTTTGTTGGGTGTTTTGGGGTTGATGATGTTGTTCGGGTGATCGGTTGGCTCATCCTTCGGCCCCTCCTCCTCCCCCACATCCCACAAAAACAAATCCGGCACCCCTCCCCCCCTAACCCTATACTCCTCAGCCATAACCCTCATGACTCTCCCCAGCCCCGGGCCCCCAAAAGCATCCACAATCTCCTGCAAATCGCGCACGTCGAATTCCCACCGCAAGCCCACGACACACGTTCGTTTTTCCGCCTCACTTTCCCACACCCGCCTGATAATTTCCGCTGCTTTGCCATTCTCAATCTCTACAATGCGATGATTAATCTCCGATGCTCTCGCTGCTGAAAATGCATCTGTGTGCAAGTCTAGGGGACAAGTTTGGTATTGCGTTTGGAAGACATTGGGGATGTAGAGGAAGAGGATGTCAAAGAATAGATACGCGAATAAAGTACGTAGGATGCCGCCTTCGGAGTGGTATCCCTTGAGTCCCTGGCTGCGGTAATAACTCAAACATAGTTCCTCGACGGAACATTCAGATGTGCCGTTTCCTTCATATTCATCTATCCAGATCGTTTTTGTGCTGCGTTGACGCTCTTCGATTCCATTTGGGGCGCTGGATCGACGACGGAGCGTGGTGGGTGTTGTGTATTGTTTTTTGATTTGAATTCCTTGGAGGGTTATTTCGAGGGGCTTTTTGAGGAGTGCGTGGTCGAAATCATGTTTTTCTCGTTTGGGAATTTTGAGATTTTTCTCGAGTTTTCGAATGCGTTTTTGGAGGTCGTAGTGGTAGATTACATGGCAATATCTATCCTGGAGTCCTTGTTCGCAGGTACGAAGTGAGGCGCGTTTCCAGTGGCGCTTTTGTTGCTCGGTATCGTGGATTTCGGGGACTGGTTGGAGAGTGTACATGTAGTGTTCTTCGAGGAGCGCCTTTCGTTGGTACCATGCACCTCGCCTGGCTGAATGGAAAAGCTTTTGATTGAGGAGTTCGGTGAGGATTGCATGTTCCTTTTCTTGGTCTTTGAAACGGCCGAGGACATATAGACTCTTGTGCACAATTCGTGTGTATAACCAAGCAGGAGAAAAACGACGAAGGTAAGCCCCTTCTCCACTTTCGTATATGCTATCTTCTTTGCGTTGTTCTTCTGCTAAGAGAACTTTCCAGCGGGGATATACTTCTTCAAAGATTTCCATTACTTGATCCAGCCCGGCTCTGCCTCGGCTACTGTATTCGAGGATGCTATCGACGCGGTATTGAGTTCTTATTGAAGCTTCGAATTCAAGAAGTATGGAGCGAGAGGGGAAAATATTGGTAGATCGTGAGACAATATAGCAAGGAAAGTTGCGACGGGAAATTCTGGCAAGGATAATTGTTGTGAGGGACTTATCAGTCCACTCAGTTGATCTATAGAAAACGAGATGAACTCGCTCGAATAAGTTTAAAGCTGGGAGGGAAAGTCGTATGCATGGTCCTGTTGTAGCCATGATCTTTCTGAGAAAATGAACATTTCTGTTCACATGATCGAGACTATCGTCGTCTTCTTCTTCTTCTTCTTCGGGAATGGATCCATCTGGAGTGGTTGGTATCGATTTTGAGATACTGTCAGTCCTTTTCAGACCAACATAACCGAGGCCACTCTGACGTTGGCTTGTTTCACGGAGTGCTTTCAGTATATCAGCTTTGTTTTTGCCTTGAACCTTGAGCTCTTTTGCAAGACCCTTGAGCTCATCTAGATTCAGTAGAGATAATGCTTCATCTAAAGTTTTGATCTGATCTTCAGACGAATCAGCAAAAGTAAATGAGTTTTCGAAAACGGTCCCTTCCGGAGGTCCCAATTCCGCTGGGTTGACTTGAATCGTCGCTGTAGATTCCGGCAATTCTCGCATTGATTGCAAAACTTTCGAAATTGCAGGAACGTCCGTCAAATCCCCATGATAACCCAAGCGATTGATGCGATGCCAAGCCGATGTTTTCCTTAAGAAAAGACGTACATACCTGTCTTCATTAGCCCTCGAGGAATTACAACTGGGATATAAGTAATTGCACCTTACAAATACTGGGCCTCGTAATTTAGTTCTCTCCATTGGTTGAAAACATCCATTTCCTTCTCATCAAATAGATGACCTTCATCCTCCAAGACAGTTTCCAGTGCAAGATTGAAAGCATCACTATAGATACTACTTTTACCCCTCTCCCACGTCCTCCCAGTCAATCTCGACTTGAGATCATCCGGGAGATCAACAACCTCCGCCCGCATCGCTTCATATTTAGCAATTGCGTTCTTATCAATATCAACTGGTGGTAATGCACTCTCCAATTCCGTCACTCTGGGAGCCACAATCTGATCCACTTCATCTTCCCCCTCATCATCTTCCGAATCAAGAATTTCGGTTCTTCTAATATGAATTGGACTTCGGCTTCGTGGTGATAAGGGTAATTCTTCTTCATCGGAAGGGCATCGAGAGCTGATATCTTCACCGTCTGTACTCTCTGCGGTTTTCAGACGCTTTGAAGGTGGCAATAATTTGTCTTTGAAGTCTTGAGGTATCTTACGTTGAGTCCGTCGGTGTAACATTACGTGTGATTCGTATTCTTGAGTTCTTCGAGTACCATTATACCGAAAGTTGTGTACAAAGAAGTAGTATACACATATTCCGTATATATTATTCCATGGCAAGAGCATGTCTAGCGCGCATAGCATCGCGTAGAACAGCACGAAGTCACCTGATAGAACGTAGAACTATATCATTTTACCGCCTTTGGCAGAAAGGATCCTTTCCAGGTAATTCACAACCCAGTCATTAAGCCTAGAATCCTTCACACTCCCGCACGCGATCTCCACTTCCAGCATGTCACAACCAGACACACCCTCTCCCGATACAAACCCTAACAGCATTTCCAGCATCAGCGCGGCAGCCCACACCTATCAGCTCGCTATGCAAAACCAATCGCATCCCGCAACCCCACCTGCAGCCACCCCCTCCGGCGTCCTCCAAATGCCCGGCGCAACACGAGATGTGGTTATGGAAGATGCGCCTCTTCACAGACCTGCAGTATGCCTTATACTCCCCCCAGACCCTATTCCTTCACTTTATCATCCATCCTCCCACCCTTCAATTGGACATTTCCTCTCGCGGCTGTCTTCTGCAGTAGAAATACTTACTCATACATCCCCATCACAGTCTCCTGCCGCTGCAATCCTCGCGCCTGCAACTCATTCCAATTCGCCCAGATTACCGCCTTCGCTTCAGGTTTCTACAGCGGCTGCGAATCTCAATCGCGATGCAGCTTCTCCAGTTCCTGTTCTTGCGCGCACAAGTACCCCTGTGCCGAAAGTAAATGGGAATGCGGAGAATTCGTCGAGAGCTACGAGTCAACATCCGGATGCGGGTCCATCATTACCAACTGAAGCAAGTGTACATGGAGCGCCGGCGCGAGTTTATTTGAATCAGACCGTCACAGGAAGTTTACTAGAGGGCATGAAGTATTTGGCTAAGGAACAGTATGTACCCCTGTATCTGTTGGCCGATTGAGTGGCTTTCTGGTGGTTGTTGGCTAACGATTGATTCTTGCTAGGCCAAAAGATCCTTTGCGAGTACTAGGGGAATTTCTTTTATCAAAGTCCAAGGAGTTGGAAGGAGGGAATTAATAATGGATGGAATCTAATTATACCCCAAGGCATATCAAAAGCATTTCAAGAGTTTGGGCGTTCAAGGATTTCGACATATCATATGACGAAATTTGAACAATAATTGAGGACAAGGCTGATGCTACAAGTGTTTCTTAATATTTCATTCGCTGTGTAGATTTCATGCTACTACAGCAGTACTCTTTCTCAAGAAAGTAGTAATTTGTGATGCAAATATGTCCACACCCCAACTCCATATCCATTTTGTTATGAAACATTTTATGCGACCATGGTGCTGGCAGTGGCACTCTCGTATCTCCAGGTTGGTGGGAGAACACCGACGGTCTTGTAGTAACGGGAGAGACGGTGGATACGGGATTCGATGAGAATCAAACGGAACTTGGAGTCCTTGTCCTTGCGGTTACGCTCAAGATGCTTGCGGACAGCGACGGCCTGAAGTTGATAGATTAGTATGATTGCACGTTAGCAAATGGATTGGAGTAGACATACCTTCTTGATCAACATGTAAAGGTCCTCTGGGATCTCAGGAGCGAGGCCTATTTTGTCACTCTGTCAGTCTATGACCAAGCAGAGGCGTTTGTAAAGATACAAATTGTCACATCATGGATGTACTATAATCCAATGATGGCAGATACGTAACTAGTCATGTAATATTGGGTATCGTACCGTTGGATTTGAGGATTCTAAGAATCTTGTTACCTATAAGAGTAAAAAGTTAGCACTCGCATTCCAGCCAGATCAAAATTCAACCACATCAATTGCGAATCGAAGAAATCCACGTACCAGTAACAACCTTGACTTGAGCAATACCGTGAGAATCTCTCAAGACGACACCGATTTGGGAAGGAGCGGCACCCTTCTTGGCAAGTTTGCAGATTTGGTCAACAACTTGCTCTGGGGTGGTCTTGAGCCATGAAGGAGGAGCGCGGGAGTATGGGAGAGCAGAGGAAGAAATTCCCTTTCCGTTGGAGTGCATGCGACCCATTTTTGCGGTTTTGTCGACGGTGATTAAACTGGTCGGTAGATTGAGATTGTCGAAAGGTGTTGGAAAATGAAAAGTTCGTCGTCGCGAAATTATTATGTTCGTTGTGAATTTGCAAATTCGCTTAGGGTAGAGCTAAAATATTCTACACTAGACCCAAAACGATTAGCTTATTTTGAGCGTCTTAAGAAATTTCTCGAGTCCAGGACTTTTTCAATGGCAACAAGAATGCATCAACAAGAATCAATCTGTCGCGATGTCTCGCAATTGATTGAGGGGATGCCCCTTATTTTGCACTAACCACTCGGAAAAGCGAATTGAATTTCCAAATATCTAATTTAATTGTAAGGAAACCCCATTTCATTCACACCCGACCGAGAAGATTCAATGATGATATATTATTTTTACTATTTTTCTGGTACCTCTTGTTTTAGGACCCTCTGCGGAGGGAACAATGAACTCACGACACATCTGATTCATCTTCTCTGTTGCTTGTATTTCATGAAGTTGCATAGCTACTTATGATCTGTAACTGACCTTGAAATAGAATCCTCTCCTTGAAGAAAAAAGTTTTCGGGTCGCGGATGTTAAGATGTTGGATAGCATGTAGGATATTGTGGATGTCGAAGACGTCTTTACAGGATCACGGCATGGCTCGATATCAGTGTACCGACTGATATTGTATCGCGGTGGCCAGCTTGAATTGGATCAATCATGTGTAATGCAATGGCAACGCCATTTCTTCCTTTTCGGAAAGAGGTAGGTCCATAGATAGCTTGGAAGACTGAGATGGGCACATTCGCTCAAGTGATATATTTTCTTAATGGCAGAAGGGTACAATCTCTATTACACTACTAGTCTATAGAAGATATAAATATGGTTTAATATCTAGCAACTGGCTATCCACACTCCAATTGTCAATGATGATTTCCATCGAGTCAACAGCGTGCTTCCCCTGCCCTTATATTGATCCATTAAAATTGATGGGATTTATGTTCTTGAAAGGATGGATGTGAAATTTTCTTCCCATCAACCAAGCAATTTTGAGATAGCAGGGTTTGAATATCAACGAAATTCTACACCTACCTACATATGTGTACCGGAGACGGGAAAGTGACAGTCATCGCAGAGATCATGTGATGTGAACATACATAGCGCTTGATCTCTTCTGTACATCCCTGCAATTTGGTGGATCGCGCTTAAATTTTTAAGAGGTTAAAATCCTCCTGACTGAGATTTTATTCTTCCCCCTCATTGTCATTTTTCTTTACCTCAATTTTTTTCTCCATTCCATTCAGTTAAAAAGATTTTCATTATTTCCAACCTTTCGATTCCTATATTTGGGGTATCGATTTAAGAACAAGATGTCCTAGAAAACAAAATAACCTTCCTTTCATCTTCCTTCCTCCAAAACAATCAAAATGGACAAAATAATTGATGCACGATTTGATCGTGTGGAAAAAGCTCTTGCCAACTTAATTGCTTCAATTTCCAAATACAGCCCTGTTCCCGCTCTGGCCCAAGACCTAGTTCTTGCGGATCAAGAGCTTAATGATGGTCTATCACTTCGTATGTTTACTTCACTTCCTTCCTGACCTCTCTTGATCTGACCAAATATTAACACAACTCCCACAGTAAATCAGCATCAACAAAACACCCACACACTCACTACGCTACATGCCGATTCCGCAGCTCTCGATGCACAAATTCGCGAGCTTCTTCTCCTTTTAACCAACACACGGGCTGAACTCCTCAACACTCCATCGTCTGAGTACTCGGAAAACAAAAACCCCGTGGAGTATGAAGAACTTCTTAGCTATGCGCGAAGAATCTCCAAATTCACGGTCCCGCCTGAGGCTCGAGTTTCCAAGCCAGAAGATTCACCAAATCAAGAAGGCATTGCGACAAATGGAAGTACCACGCCTAGTGTTATCATTACTGGCAACGGTGCGAATGGGAATGCTACGGACATAGATGCTCCTTCTGTTACTCCTTACGGAGCAAATCCACTTGCTCCAAGTCAAGATTCACCATCACAACAACCTTCTCAGTCCAAATCTGCCCTCGATGCCGGTTATGTACAATTCCTTAACACGGGCTTTTACGACAAAACATTCATGCCATGGGCTCGCGAAGAGGATATTAGGATGGGCGCATTAGCAACTATACAAGCACTAGTTGACAGTGGGATCGATCCTGAGGGATGGGACCCTGAGCTCGAGGAACAAAAGAAGAGGGTGAAGGCCGAAGAGTTAGAGGGGGAAGAAGAGGCACAAAGAGTGAAAGAGGAGGAGAGAAGAAGGCTGGAGATGGAGAGAAGGAGTAATGCTATGAGTGGTAGCCAAAGTGGCGCAAGTGCTGAGAGGCCGAAGGTGTTCCAACTGGATGAGTTTGATGATGACGATGACTGAGGATTATGATCATGAGCCATGGTAAGTTCAACATATACTCCATTGCACTTTATCGACACAAAACTTTATGATGATGGTATAAAAATCGATTAGTCTTGAAGACAAAATACATGGTTACAAATTTTACGCATGCGAGCCTCTCTGATTGTTCAGCTACATCTTATCTCAAATATTCGCATTAAGATTGAATATAGCTAACAATATATCTGTAGGACTAGATTCCATACATTATATATATGATCATTGCTATTGATCCCGTATTGCTCGGCAAAGCCCTGTGGTGTCGACAGTCTACATCATATACTAGACATCCCTTCGATGGAAAGCTTCGCTGTGAACTACTGAGCGTGGTATAGGACAGAAGCACCATCAATGCACTCGAATATCAGCATGGGTATCATGTTACAATGTGGTAAGTTCTCGCTAAATATTTCAACCATCTCCCCATCCCGCGATGATTAGACACGAGTTTCATGCACCACTCATATAGCCTTCGGGTCGTTGATGAGGAACAAACCACTTTTGAGAATGAGCAATGGGATGCCACAGTTTTTCTTCAGATATTTGAATCTATCAAATTACTTGGGTTAATCAATATTACAGATACCAACATTCAGAAATCGGGAGATGATTCCCCGTTATAAACTGCAAAATGCAAGAGTTACTTTTCGCGGAGAGATCCAATCATTTTTCTGGGGGCTGAATATCTACGAATCCAAGAGATGTGAAAGATCTTGGCTTGAGACTAGAGCAAGATATCTACTGGATACATAGATAATCATGTCATGTCATGTCATTGCAGCAATTTCACATAGGAATAATAGTAATGATAATGATAATAGTTTGAGTGGAATACATCTGATTATGAAGAAGAATATCATGTAACCGCCATGCAAGTGATCTTATCCTAATATATGCAGTGACCCAGAACCATCCAATCGACGTCTCCATGTTATTGTCTCTCAGGTTCCTCGCAAGAACTTTTGAACCATAGCATATCCTTGGCACCCTTTTCATTTGTTCCGTCCAGAACCTTTTACAGATCGGGTCCCAAAACCATACGCCCACGCTGCCGCTTAAATGAAATGATCAATTGATTAAACTCAGAAAGGGTCTATTCATCCATCCATCCATTCATCTATGCCTTGCGTCCAAAAGAATCCGTCCATCCATACATTTTTGTACTGATTCTAGGTTCATTTTCCTACATGTCTTCTTGCCTTCCGACCTATACCATTTAAAACTAACTCGTGATTCGAGTCCGGTTCAGTGATTCCCGCAGAAGTTCATTTTCACCCCCTTTCGTTAACCGTCCACCTTCTCTTTGGCGTATGGCCCGACTTGTCTAAATCTACGGCTGGACCTGAACTAGCCGTCAATCTTGGTGAACCCCATAACCCCAAGGGAGCAACCTCATCTTCCTCTAGCGCACTTGTATCTATCTCCTTATTCTTCACAACAGCTGCTTTATTTTCTTCTTCGGCGGTCGACTGAATTGATGCGTTTGCATTTGCGCCATCGTCTCCGAAGTTCAACATCATGCTATCAGCATCTGTGTCGTCGTTCTCATCGACAGGTTCTCTGGGCGGAGGAGTAGCGCTCCATAGTCCGATTGATGATTGTATGGCCGTTGTATAGCTGCGAGGCTGAGAACTTGCTATACTTGCTGTTCTTCTGATACTGCCCAGACTGGAATTCACGGTAGTGGAACGATTTGGGTCAGTAGGCTGACGATCGCGGAATGTGGATTGGTTTGCGATAGACGGAGTTTGCGATGAAGAAGTACTGTTGGGGCTGGAGCGCAGATGTTCTGTGTTTGCTAAGAGCTTTAAATCATATTCGTCTGCAATGGATAAATTTTTTGAATTTGTGCGAGAATGCGATTTGGGGGTTGCACCAGGGGTTGAGGCAGGTGTATTCTCGGGAGTAGGTTTCCGTACCGCCATGGTTAACGATGCCATTCCCACGTCCATTAAAAGAGGCTGGTTAGTCAAGGCCCCGATGAGGGCATTGCATCCAGCGCCATGGGTGACAAGGATAAGAACCAGATCCGTATCTTCTTCTTCATGGCCTTCATCAATGGAAAATTGCTTTTCAAGCTCTGGACTAGAAGGAGTCTTGTTTACCATCTCCCCAGGGTTTTCATTACTGCTATACCAACCCAACATGCTCTGCAGACCTTTCCGAAATCTCTTGTGCATCGAAGGCCATTCTTCACCATATTCACCACCACTTCCCCAATTCAGAGGCTCGCGCATACTATCCCACTGATAATCAACGTCAACACATGCATCTCTCGCGTGCGTAGCATATCCAGGTGGTATAGGATCGGATGTAGAAATTGCATAACTTGGCACCGGTGGGTGATAAATATCGTGCTCAGGTGTGAGTTGATGACCGTCAGCTTTTAGATTTTGACGGCTTCCATTGCTTCCCACACTACTCAGACTGCTGGTCCGGTCCCTTCTGGGTAGCGCATGGTTCAAATTCGAGACTGATGGAAATTCCTTCTTATCGGTTGTGACCGGACTTCCCCATCCTCCTGGAAATGGTTGGAATGAACCTTGTGCAGAGAAATCTCGCACGTGTATCAAGCTATTGTAGTCCTCTCTTCGTAATAAATCCGCTTTGGCACCAGCTACCATCATAATAGAACTTGGAGGCGGAGTAATATCCTCGAAGTAATCCGGGGCCAACCATTCACCAAGGAATGCATCAACCCGTATCGTTGATTTCCTAATATTGCCCGTTTGTCCAATAATTTTGCTACTTGAACTTGGAGGGATAGTTGTACTCTCCAGGAGTGGGGCGAGTCTGGGCGAGTCTGTTGATTGTGTAGGACGCACTCTGGGAGAAGAATGCATCTGTAAACCTTTGTGCTGGGATTGTGCGGAAGAAGAACGTTGAGAATGATGTGTGTGACCAGGATTTTGTGCAAGGCCAGCACTTATGGCAACTGATGTCTGGACGCAGCGCAAAAATGGGGATGTGTGTATTATCACTTTGTGCCTCCTTTTCCTGTATTTCCTCCCATTTTGATCATCACTACCAATAAGCTCGTCATCTGTTTCGCGACTTCGTAAGATATTCGCTATACGGGCTCCGAGGGATCTCGATTGCGTCCAGCCACCATATGTGAGAGGTGGATCGTATGGAGTCGGGGTTGTCAAGTACCATCGACTATCTGCTTGATCGAGGCGAGCACCATGCCTATAAAGAAAATTAGATATTAGTGCCGCAGAAGAGGGTTATCATGGAGCAATAAATAGAACAGTATTGATCAATATTGGTTTACTAGAGCAGCAGAACAAAAAAAACCTTTGCAGGAATATGGAGTTTGAGCCTTAGAGATCTCTTACCTGACAACAATAATGACAGCCGGTGGCCGACCCATTGTTAATTGTTAAGATATCTTCAATAACATAACATGAAGCCGATAACCCAAATGTCTTGTTAAGTTGATTGCCAATAGCTTCTAGTAAGAATGTTGACAGTAAGCCGTCGACTCGACGTAGTGCAAAATAAATAACCTCAAGCTCAAGCCTCAAGCGTCTGAGAAATGCCTACGGAGTAAATCGCGCGGGTCGAGCGGAGCGGGGCAGATGGCAGATGAAAGCATGTGATTGACAAATGGTGGCCTCATAAATATATGATAAATTATTCTAAGGCATGAACTCGTGAGTTCGTGAGACATCTCGGCAAAGGGAGAGAGATCTCATACGATTGGTAAGCTCCTGCTGCGTTCTATGTACATACCAACTTCATTTCGATAAGATGAGTCCAGGGAGGTCGAATACATAACAGTACGTAGTTTTACAACAACAAAGGATACAGATAGTATATACATTTCTATACTGGCGTATATCCAATCATGAAGTTATCAAGTTTCATCCAGCTTCCTCTCGTCCTTGCGCCTTTACTCGCACCTCTTCCTGTTACCGCAGAACATACGAGCAATTGGGCAGTGCTCGTATCTACCTCACGATTTTGGTTCAACTATCGACATCTGGCAAATGTTCTTTCACTTTATCGCACAGTCAAACGTTTAGGAATTCCTGATTCTCAGATTATTCTCATGTTACCTGATGATATGGCGTGCAACCCTCGGAATGCCTTTCCCGGCACAGTTTACAGTAACGCTGATCGCGCAGTAGACTTATATGGAGACAATATCGAGGTAGATTATAGAGGATATGAGGTTACAGTTGAGAATTTTATTCGACTATTGACGGATAGAGTTGGGGAGGAAATGCCGAGAAGCAAGAGGCTTTTGACGGATGATAGAAGTAATATCTTGGTTTACATGACAGGTCATGGTGGTAATGAATTTTTGAAGTTCCAAGACGCGGAGGAAATTAGCGCATTTGATTTGGCGGATGCATTTGAGCAGATGTGGGAGAAGAAGAGGTTCGTTGCATTCTAACGCACGACAAATTTGTGTGCTGACTATGATCCAAAGGTACCACGAATTACTTTTCATGATCGATACATGCCAAGCAAATACCATGTACAGCAAATTCTATTCTCCCAACATAATCGCAACCGGCTCTTCGGAAATTGATCAGTCTTCATACTCCCATCATGCGGATAATGATGTTGGTGTAGCAGTCATTGATCGATACACATATTACAACCTGGACTTCCTCGAAACTCAGGTTCGGGAACCTGGCAGCAAGAAAACATTGGGAGATTTGTTTAACAGTTATGATGAAGCAAAGATCCATTCACATCCAGGTGTTAGATGGGATCTTTTCCCGGGTGGCGAGGAAGGAGGGAGAGAAAGACTATTGATGGATTTCTTTGGAAATGTGCAAAACGTTGAAGTCGATAAGATAGCAAACGGCACGGAATGGAAAGAAGACCTATTATCGCTAGGCAAGAAGATTGCCGAGTTGCGTGAACGAACTGAGGCGGCTGAAAATAAATCTACGGCCTCCGCAACAGTTATGGAAAGTCACCCGACTCGCAAAATACGCGCTGCAAAGGTAGAATTAGACGATTCTTGGTGGGGAAAGAAAGCTGTGGGCGCATGGGCTTTAGCAGGCTGTTCACTCGTTTGGCTCGCAGGAGCATACTTAGAGTCGGCATAGTCTCTTGTATTCTATATACTCTGTACTATATACCACCCATCCATCTGCCGGCAGCCTTCATGATTAGGCATTTTGAATGCCCGGAATTATCACAAGCATCTAAGCTAGGACTGCCTCGACTGCGGCATAATTTGTCCCTGGACCATGATGAATCTTTCTGAGTTTCAAGCCCGAAAGAGTCAACAAGTTCACCCATTGCCTTTCCGTTCTCTCACAACCGCTTAATGCCATCATCGTTACATCCATCCAGCTTGCTTCCACATCTGCCGCAATTGATGGAAGAACGATCTCGGAGATTACAAGTCTTGAAACCTCTGGCTTCATTGCAGCAGCGATCACTTTGAGGATGCGTACACAATCAACATCTGGCCAATCGTGCAGGCATCGACGAATATAGTATATTGGGGCTCCTTCTTCGTATCAGCAATCACGCATACAAGATATGCACAGGATTCATGGAGCAAGAGAGCGATTCGCCATACCTTTAACAGGTTGAGGTTTGAAGAAATCATACTTCATCATAGCGACTTCGGGAATTGTATGAGCAATCGCATCAATCAGCTCATTTCGTTCTTGGAGAACCACTTTTCCTGGAATTTCCTTGACGAATTCCATGATCTGTTTCGTCACGTGACCGCTCCCGCCACCTATGTCTAAGACCAGGACGGTCTCATCGTCGGATTTGACTTCCTTCAGCGCATCTTTAAATGGAAAGATTCCAACAGTCCAGTTTGTGGCTACACTCTGAGCCTTCATGGCTAGGTTTAGATTTTGAAATCGCTCTGGGAACGATCCGATATGCTCCCACATATTTTTCTCGCCAGTTTGGTGAGCGAAGCAATATGGATTAAGGTGGTGATCTTCTGGGCTTTTGAAGCCATTTTTGCGGAAAAATTCATACATTCGAGCGTTGGCGAGGTTATATTCGTCGTACCTATTTTTTTGGCATTAGGAAAGGCTGATGGTGATTCGTGTAACATTTTATACGAGTGCTTAACATAATTGACATGGTAATGAAGTGATGGGCTGTGATGGACTGTGATGGGGCCGGGTTTTCTGACATTAACTTAAAAATTCCCCTAAGCTCGGGGACCATATACACCATTGAGTATGGTGTATGGGCATATTCTTCTTCTCCTACCTCCGCGAATGGTCCGGCGACCGTGAGTACTCGCATGAATCGAACTTACCCAGACTTAGTTGACGAATATATCTGGAAGGGGAATGCAAAGACTTACCAAGCAGTTCCTTCTCCACCCCCAGGTTCTCGGCCAATATTGTAGCACTTGATGATGATCCATCCATGGGTAAAGCATCAAACACGCCCATTTCCAAAACTGTTCTCAACGTTCCTGAATGCACTGACTATTCACATGTGACAAAGTTTCGGTCAGCTTGCATAACCCTTGCTATACCAACATATTGTCGTTACTCGATGGCAATCTTCATCGTGATGTGTACTCCCCCTATGAAGAAACAAATATTTTTCATCACAAGACAATTCTAGACTTACATCTTCAAAATTGGAAAATACCATATCAACAGGACCCCTCACTTTCTTCATCAGCCTATCCGTTTCCATGAAAAGCTCTACATGCTTTTGGCTGGTTTCTCCTTTAGATTGAGTATCCTTTTTGTCCACATTTCCCGCAGCTACCGATTCAAAAACATCAATTGCTTTGCTGACTTTACTCAACTGCTCTCTCATGCCGGCAATCTCTTGCGCCAATGATTCAAGAGTTTTCTCCATGGCAACGATTGGTTTGTTAATTGTTTAGGTAATCTATGCAGCTGTGCAGGCAATCTATTCAAATCCTATCGCCGATACAAAATGCATGAATTGATCGGTGAGGTGAGTGAGGAGTATAATGGATTGGATACTGTTTTTTTTCGAATGGTATGGTGATACAAATGCACGATGCAAGATGTCTGAAACGTAAATATTCTGGTATGCCCCCCTAGGGAACTCCTCCAAGAGCGGACCGTAGGTTTAGCTAGCACATGCTCATGGCTGTAATTCCGGTTAAAAACGTGGCATATTCACACATTTTTGCGGAGGGAATTTATGGATACTAGACAAAGACAAAGTCGCCCAGCAACATTAATAAGGGGGACTAATCCTCAAAGTAGATGTTTATCCGATGACATGCAGGATAGAGCCAATTATTGATCCACTGATAGGACGAAAACCACGCCAAAAAACTTCAATGGCTTCGATGGCTTTCATGGCATCGTGGACGCGAGTGATGAAAAAAGAAAGAAGAAAATCAATTGGTTATTTGCCATCGGGGATCAATTGAAAGGTTCAGCTGTAGCAAGTCAAACTTAAGCATTCCAACTAGTCCACCGCCACCACGTTGTACAGGAAAGAGGTCAAGACAAATAAGAAGAGGGAAAGTTAAAATTCTTGCCCTTATATCAATAAATCTAGATGAAATAGGTTTTATGTTCTGACCGGGGAATCTCTTCCATCATGCAGTGATACCCTACGCAGTGACTTGAAGATTAAAATAAGCGACTGGATCTTCCGAATATGGAAAACCTGGGAAAGCAACCTGGGAAAGCAACCGGGGAAAGCAACCGGGGAAAGCAAGCCTTTGAATAATTACCACTAAACTCGGAATATCTATCATGTCATGTCATGTCATATCATATCATATCATACCTAGGGAGGAGGGAGGTACGTACTTACTTACTTGTAGGTCCTCTACTGCCACAACATCATAAAACCACAACACCACAACACCACAACCAATCCGTGCAGGGAAATTATATAATAATCAATCGTTGTCCTCTTTTTCTTCCCTTTGATATCTTCAATTCGATTTGCTTTACACAAAAGTTCCGAGTCGGTATAACTTTTCAATATCCATTCAATAATCTGCAACGTCTCGGCAGTTGTAGCCAGTGATACATACAACCGTTGGAATATTAATCATCACACAGCTGGCTGATACGAAAAGACTCAACCAAGATGTCACAATCAACCAAAAAGAATACATCGACATCGACATCGACTGATCAAGCACCGCAAAACATCCCGGAAACCATCACACAGATCACGGAATCTCCGTCAGCCATCCTATCTTCTTCAACAAATCAAGCACAACAAACTATTCCACACACCACCACTCCCTCCGTCGTCGCTGCCCCATCACAATCAACAGAATCAATAGCTCACATTCAACCCACCACCACCGTTAATGATGGCGCGGCACCCGAACCCGTAAATCAAAACGATTTCCATGAAAGCGATGGAGATCAAGATGCTCATGTTGAAGTTGTAGGTAGAATTTCCTCAATTCCATGATATTAAATCCAATATGATGTGAAATGCCCACCAAATTCCTTAAATACTCACAATGCCCCCCACAGGATACCCAAAGTGACGCCGATTCCAGTTGGGGAGATGATGGTGTATCAACTTCATCTACATCCATCAATTCGTCCATGATAAATTATACCTACGAAAATGGTCGTCGCTATCATGCTTATCAATCCGGTTCCTACCTTCTTCCTAATGATGAAGCAGAACAGCAACGACTCGATCTCAAACATCACGTGTTCAAACTCATTCTTGGTGGAAAGTTATTCTGTGCACCCATAGATCCTAATCCTCAACGAATTCTCGATATCGGAACTGGAACTGGTCTTTGGGCAATTGAATGCGCTGATGAATTTGCCTCTGCTGAAGTCATCGGAACAGATTTAAGTCCTATTCAACCAGGTTGGGTACCACCGAATTGTAAATTCTTGATTGATAATGCCGAGGATGAGTGGCTGTTTTCACAGAAGTTTGATTTGATCCATTGGAGAGTACTCGCATCTTCTATATCAGACTGGCCGAGATTGTTCAGTCAGGCTTATACCCATGTTCGACCTGGAGGATGGGTTGAAGCACAGGAACACGAAGTACATATTGAGAGTGACGATGGTACTGATCTCAATGCTGAGAGCTTGCAGAGGTTTTTCGGATTGATTGACGAGGCAAGCGTCAAGAATGGAAAGATGATGGATGAGGTCGCTGGGAGTCAGAAGAGGTGGATGATCGAGGCTGGATTTGTCGATGTTCATGATCAAATTTATAAGGTACCCATTGGTCGTTGGCCCAAGGACAAGAGACTCAAGGAGATTGGTATGTATTATCAAGCTCAGTGCTTGGATGCCGTCGAACCAATCAGTATGGCTTTGTTTACGAGGGTATTGGGGTATAGTTTCGAGGAGGCGCAGGTGATGATGGTGGGACCAAGGAAAGATATGAAAAATCCCTTGAATCATGTTTACATGAAGTTTCACTTCGTTTATGGAAGGAAACCACATATTGGAGAGATGTGATGGGGTATCGGAACAATTATGTAAACAAGTTTCAACATTGCAAATATGGGATTTTTGATGGTTGGTATTTTGAGCGAGGCGCCCTGTTATTGAGGGGTGGTTTGAGAGAGGCATCTACATGTATGAGATGGGTCATTATCGCATAAACCGTTTTTGGGAGTATGGACATCCAAGTAAAGCCTTATTTTGTCAATCATAGCATTCCTCTCGGAAAGATAAAAACAGTCGTACACGTATGTATACACAAGCACTCAATTACACTTGGCTCTTGCAGTTTCACGATAAAGTAAATATGCATAATCAGCAGAGAACTTCATTCGAATTTAAAAAATATTAATAGACGATGATTTCCGCTTGATCAGCAGTTATTCAGGATTTGATGAAAGTAATCATGTTAGTTACTTACGGCGATTGCAGCGAAGGTTCCTGGAATAGGTCGGAATGTTTTGATGGGTGAGATTTGATGGAGAAATTGTTGAAATTTAGAGTACTCATCAGGCGATGGGGCTTGGGAGTTGAGGAGTTGAGGAGTACCGGTAGATCGTTTATTCTTTGAGGGGGGGTGGTATTTGTGTGTTAGGTTGTATTTGGGGGGGTGTAAATAGGGGGTTGTGAATAGATTCTTTTACTTGTTTGTCTTGTTGTATTTTTTATGTTTTTGGGAAGAGGGGGACAAGGGGGATAAGGGGGAGAGGGGGAAGTATATCTGTTTATTTCATTGCAATATTTCATTGTGATATATATAAAATCTTTATATATCGAAATAATCTGTAGAGCAGAGCAGAGCAGACCAGACCAGACCAGACCAGAGCTCAAGTTCTAATGCTTGTTGTGGTTTATTATGAGCGTGACTGCAGAGTGGAATGTGGCAGGGGGGAATTTGAATAGGGGGGGATTTAAACTTACAAGTTTGCAGAGGATTTGATACTTATGAGGTGTTAGGTTTGGGGGGTTATGATACGTATATAGAGTTAGTGCTAACTGGTTAGTTAAGTACATCGTGGGTAGTAGGAAAGGATATGGTGGAATGGGTTGATTATCTTTGTCGTATATCTTTGCGTAGGTGGATGAGGGTGTGATGTAATGTAATGTTATCACTTTAGCCTAGAATAGAAGTTGGTATTGCTTGAGGAATGGACTCCTGGTTATTTACTTGTTTGAACAGTACTGATTTGATTTGAAGGTGTGTGCTTCTTTGAGATGGTACGGAGAAACCTGTGCTGAAAGTTCAAAATTATGAAATGTAGTCTTGCTATGGGATTTTCTCCTACTGCTTCACGATCATTGCGCACAAATCTAAGGTTCCCGGCAACAGCGGTATTGGGACATCTCTATTGTGGGAATATAAATAGAAGACGGTATATATGGTAGACATTCATATCATCCCATCCCTATATCGAGTAATCCTTCGCTTCTATAGTCACGACATTATGCTCATCTAGAAGTCGCTGCGACCTTAGATTTCTTAGATATAAATCATGCCAGGCATTGGTAGTTATTGGCGAAGTAATCCCAGAATTAGTAGCGACTCTATCGGTAAACTTTCTAGTTAGTTAGTTGCGTAGATGAGGGTATGGGTGTGTATTGCGGTATTGCATAATACAATTGAAGAGAAATTGAAGATGAGTGGTATACGTATTCATCATCTTTTCAGCAGGATAGGACATCAGCAAGTTTGTCGCAGGGAATCAGTTGATGTGTGTATTATCGATGGTGTGCAGAGGAAGCCGTGGTTGTTGAAGCCGTGGTTGTTGAAGCTATTGAAGCTATTAGTTATTGTGCAGAATGTAAGGTTTGGGTAGTCAGCCACGCAATCAATAACTTTGCCCAGCTCATTATTGTGTCTAGATTCGCGATAAAGGTATTTGCCATCTGTGGAGTTGATGATAACCTATTCGAAATAGGCTATTCCTCTTCGAATTCTCGAATGGAAGTTTAGGAAATCTCCGTCGATCTGAATCGATATGGTTGTTAGATTGACTCTTCCATAACATGCTAATCTGGTATGGACAGGGTAAACTTACTCTCTAATTGTATTAGAGCCTTGCGCATGACCTGGAAAGATGCTCAATGATTCCATTCTCTAGAAATTGCCGAATGGCGACTCTGAAATTGATCGGACCAACGCGATTTCGACATCAAAGCTGCCGAAATTCCGCAGCACTTTCAGTAACTGCCTTGGTTCGAAGAAAAACTCACCTTCCGGACGCCTAAATCAGTATATTCTATTGTCCTGTCTTCTAATTGCGGTTCGTAGGTATCGTAGATTCGTAATTCTTCGAGGCTCGAGGAAGGGACTTTCTTGGCATCGATAAGTTGTTGTCAAATTAGGTATCTCTCTTGCTCTGAAAGAAAATTACAAGTCCAGATTCATATCCAATGCCTTGGTATCCGCAGAGAGTTTGATTGTTGAAACTGGAGTATCAAATTCCAGAGGTTGCTATAGCTATTCGAAATGCCCTCGAGAACTATTAGCTATCAGTTTCTTTGTAAACTGTAAGTTATTCAAGTGAGAATGTGTAACAAAGAGTCTAGACTCAATTCACTGCATACAAGAAGTACTGTCAAATCAATAAATGTGAAGTTGTTATGAATTGTCCCCACAGAATCAGTTTTAGTTGTGGTTGCTTACCTACAGTTACCCCTTCGGTTAAATTCGAGGAGTATGTGAAGACTCACCCAAACTATTATTCACATTACTGATTTTCATTTTCATGCATTGCTATTTGAGACTATTAAAGCACCTCAGCATTAAAATTTAATGTTTATGATTAGATATAGATAATAAGGACGTTCGTATTGATGTTTAGATGTTGAATTTGCTGATCACAGCTACACACCCAAAATTTCAAAATCTCAGTCTACAGGACTCACCTTTTTCTTATTTCCGTAAGAGCCTTGAGAGCCGTGAGAGCCGTGAGATTAAATAAAAAATTAAATCATAATTTTAGAGAGCCGTCAAGGTACTCAGTAGGAAAGATTTAGTGCTTATTGCTAGGTGTTCAAATTCTGTTGAAATTTTACTATTTAGTCTTGACTTCCCCACAACAACTTCCCCCCCAAAACAAACAACCAACCACTCCTCTTCTTATCTCAACAGTTTTTATTAAGAAAAATTGCTCCCTTCAAAGGTTCAGGCAGTTTGTACTGTCTAGAACCTTTAAAGACTGTTTAAATTGAACCAAAAGAAGAATCAGCAACCTCAGACCTCTTTTTTTACACACCACTTCAACACGTCAAAAGAGCTTGTCTTCCTCAACTATCACCTCTCTTGTCACGCCTAGGATTCAAGTCAGTACATTTAAATTGCAAGACGCCAATAACGTGTACTCTGCCGAGTAAACGTCACAAGTTCTCCATTCAAGGCTCATCAACAGCACCATCTTAGCCATTAGTCGATAGCTCCTTCATAAACACAATCATGTCGAATTTACTTGCACGAGAACTTCAGCGCCAACATGCAGCCTGCATTCACGCTTCCATGTTGTCTTCTCCTCGCCGTATCTGTACACATGAGCATCGTACGTGATCCATCTCTACAGCCCACACAAGCAATATTCAGTCCAGACTTCAAATTACTGACACGAAAATAGTGCATCCAGTATCAGCGGAGCTTTGTGGCGATCTTCTTACAGACGCAAAGGAGATGGTAACCGAGGCTAAAAACCATCAACATGTCCAAGAAGAACGCCTCGAAAGTATCCTTGCCAAGATCGAGCTCGCCACAAACTTGTTAAAGAATTCCCGCATGAGACCTGGCCGCAATCACGACTACCACGAAGATATCTTCTTTCTCAGAGAATTCGCTTTCCGCTACAAACGAGGAGTAGGACTCAGCACAGACTCACACGGCCAATACCTCATCAACATCTCCATGGTCTTGAAACGCACAATTCCAACCCTCAACGACGAATACAAGAAAATTTGTCCATGGTCCCTCATCCTCAAGGTTAACCACACAGATCTCTGCCCACACTTGCCATACTGCAAACACAAGCAAAAGTATACCCCATCTCAAGTCCCGCAAGGCAATCCACGTCCTCCTGGTGGTACGACGCATGGTGACGTTGTGGGTTTTTGTAAAGATGAACATGTTGTTTGGCCTGGAAACAAGATTCCGGATGGTTGCAAGGTCAAGAGTTATTGTGCGCTTAGGCACAGGGAGGATTGTAGCCAGAAGGAGAAATTTGATGCTATTATACTTTATGTGGCAGCTTGCCTCCATAGAGATGGACTTTGGGAGTAAGAATTGTACTAGGTTGATTAGCCAAGCTAGCGACTTCAATTTCTTTCTTTACTTTGAACCATAGCGTCTTCTGGATTGAACGGCTTTGATGAGGTATTTTGAGGATTAGATTAGTGATCTTTTTTAGAATTAATTGGTCGTCTTCTTTTCAGCGTACCGCTTTTCGTCTCTTGCATAGATGTGGTAATACATGATTCAGCTCGCCTCATTGCATAAGCATAATCTGAACTTGAAGAATGTTCTGCTACAACAATGTTTCCCTTCTGAGATCCGATCGATGTGATCAGTTATATAACCAACCCTCCAAAACGTGACAATAACCAGAATCGAGAGATGATCAAAATACAAAACAACAAAGTTATCTTTTATTTTAATCTTATATTTTATATTATAGAATCAAAAAGATAATTATCATGGTGTGGATAGGTAGCTGCTTATTAATATGATGGTATTCTATATAGGAGAGAAGAAGGTGGTGCTAGGAGGAGCGCCGATTATCTGAGATAGATGCCCGAGGCATCTATACAGACTGGCCAGGAATGGGTTATGAACCCTTGACAATATTTATATAGTCATATAAATATAATAACGTGGTTTAACACTGTCGGAACACTAGCTTACGAATGTACGTAAACTACATTCCTTCGCTCCGGCTCGCCGGCCTAATATACGGACGAAGGGATAATAGTTTCTTATAGATAGTAAATCCTCTTTTGTATAAAAGAGGAGGTTAGACAGAAATACCAGAACTTTATTATTAATTATTTGTGTACACAACCCCTTAGAGTCTGTCCAACAAACACCGAGTGCACTATATTATCGAATACACCATTTTTACCTCAATTTACATTTTTCAATTTCAATATACGATTTATTAATCATTTAATATACAATCAAATAGAAAAAAAGCTCAAATACTTTTTATTATCGAAATTATTAAAAAAATAAAAAACTCAATATTCGAAAAATTGTTAAATTATATAATATAATATATACAATATTTCTTTGTAGAATGAATAGTTTATCTTTTTGTATAGAAATTCGAGTAAATAATTATAAAATGATTGATTTAAAAAAGAAAGTATTTATTCAATATATAATTGATATAAATAATAAAAAGTTTTCATCTAAATTAAATAATATTGAAAATATAACGAATTATATTCTTCAATTGTAAAGAGTAAAAAAAGTTGGAAAGCTTTGGGTTTACCGATTTGTAAAGCATTATATAAAATTAAAGATGTATTTTAATTGTATTTATAACTTTTAAAAAACTTTTTATAAAGATCCCAAGTTTATTGAAGATTGGTTTTGTTTAATTTCGAATATACAGACGAAATATGGTATTTTCGATTGCGATTTCTACAATTTCAACGAAACCGGTTTTATGATGAGTATAATAAATATACTTTAGAATAATTGTAACTAATATTGAACAAAATAATAGAAGAAAAGCAATACAATTAAACAATCGAGAATGGATGATAACGATTATATATAGCAATAATAAAGAGAATACTATATTTTCATTTCTGATAATTCAAAAACAGATATATCTTTTCAATTGGTATATCGAAATTGATCTTTCTATAGATTGAGTTATTAAATCTATTTTTAATAAATGAACGAATAATAAAACAAAATTAGAATAATTGAAATACTTCGATAAATATACAAGAAATCGAATTAAAGGCAAATATAGAATACTAATATTGAATAAATATAAAAATCATAAATCAATATCATTCCAGAATTATTATAAAGAGAATGAAATTAAATATATATATTTATTATTATATTCAAATCATTTAATTCAATCTTTTGATATTGGA
>NGKH01000012.1:167126-198754 GCA_002162575.1 Sclerotinia glacialis | reverse complement strand
CCTCTCCCACACCCCCCTCCCCACATCACCATATGTCCACGTCCAATTTCGCACTACCCTAATATCATCCACCGCCTCTTTCAATCTTCTCAATCTTCTCAATCTCCTCCCCTCATCGTCGCCCCCACCCTCACAATCCTCTCCATCACCCCCCCCTTCAAGATCACCTCCCACTCCCGTATCAAGAAACGCCTCCTCCAGCGATTTCCGCATAAGTTCTAACGGTTCAAGCGCATCACCATCTCCTGTTCCCAGAGAACGATTAATATAATCTCCTATTCCGATGATAATCGGTGTGTTCTTTTTGTGATTTTCTGAGATGTGAATGTTGATCTTGGGTTGAGGGGATTGGGAGGATTGAGAGTGTGAGGACATTGCGCGGAACGGTGGACTGGACATGATGGGAACCTCGACTATGAGACGGATAGGAAGATAAATAGAAAGATAATAGATGTGTAGAATGAGGAAATTAAGGCGATAGATATGTTATTATTATTATTTCTCCTCCATAAAAGATAGAAAAATCATCCGAAAAATGCGTATGGAGTGAGTAAATCAAGAATAATCCAATTTAATCTAATGGAATGCAATACAATGCATGCGATGAAATTTAGACCAATTTCATTCAATCCAATATAGATATTAGTAAAAGGTTACTGGAAAGAAGATATCAAAGATGTGATATAACACAACACATGATACATCAAGACAAGAAAAGAAAAGACCTCGGTCCCATCTCCTCCACCCAAGCACCAAAACTCCCCCCTCGGTTTGAAGGGTACGGTAGTCCGTCCATCCATGCGGGGTCGGTCCATTCATGAAGAATGATATGGAATTAT
This sequence comes from Sclerotinia glacialis, assembly GCA_002162575.1. Lineage (NCBI taxonomy): Eukaryota > Fungi > Ascomycota > Leotiomycetes > Helotiales > Sclerotiniaceae > Sclerotinia > Sclerotinia glacialis. The sequence continues at coordinate 197,915 of NGKH01000012.1, read as the reverse complement.
GGGATTACTCTACTAATTGATATATATCTGTCTACCTATTTATATTCTTCCTCCTGTTTTGATATATATATATAAAGCTCTATATATATATCTACTAGGTATATGATATAAATACCTAGTATTTGAGTAGGAAATATTTGATGCTTTCTTTGTGGTTTAATTGGCGTCCTTCTAGATTTATTTCCTCCTGGATAGGGAGGTAGGTATCGAGGTTGGAAATTTGAAGAACATCAAATAGACTAATCAAGTCAAGCAGAGTTTAAGAACCTGAATGCACTGTTTAATCACATTACGAACACATCGAGATAGGAAATCATAGGTCAGATCAAGAATAATACTAACACTGGTATCAATTTAATTTTAACGTCATAGATGTATGGTGCATATGGTTTGCTACAAGTACAAATGACAGTGGCACAAAAGTTCGCCTCCTATCCCAACCTCCTATCCATCCTACACCCCCTTAAACAAACGAAAAAATCGAGAATAAAATCTCATCTAAAGAACCAATTTTTTCCAAATAGTGCAGAGTTGAGATAAGCAGAAACATATTGATATGAAGAGTATTTACCCTTTACATTTCGAATTGAATAAATTTTTCTTCACTGTCTGTTCCAAAGATGACCGTCGTGTGTTCGATACAAATAACTAAAAGAACTTGTGCGGACAAGAAGAGTATTTACCCTTTACATTTCGGATTGAACAGATTTTCCTTCACTGTCTGTTCCAAAGATGACCGTCTTGTGTTGGATACTAATAACCATAAGAACTTGTGCGGACAAGAAAATACCGAAGAATGTTGCGACAGCAATTTCCATGACAGCAGCCTTGACATATGCCTTTAACAATCTAACACGAGAGTTCCAATCAAAAGTTCTCCATGCATCAAGGGCGCCCAAAACACCATCTTCAGAAACACGTCCACCGAATGTGCGATCAAATGGAACGATGGATTCCTCGTTTTCGGCGAGAAGAGAAGCTTGAACACGAGTAAGGGTGACAACTGCTGGGATGAGAACAAGGAAGCCAAGCGCAGCGGTCAGAATGACGACGGAAGCAGTTTGTAAGCACATGGTTGTGATTTGTTCCGAGGTCAAATTTGATGGGTCGGTTTCGAAGAGATCATAAGAAAGAGCGAGGTAACCTGGGAGGAAGAAAACGGCTTCTCTGGCGAGAGCATAAATAGCTGTTGCTGGCATCACCTTCTTGATAGTTGCGACATCTGGCATTCTCTTGTACCATGGAAGTGGGCTAGGATCCGAGATAACAATGTGTGTCCATGCCAAACTGAAAGGTGCGCAGAGGATAGTCGCAAGAGGAAAGGCCAAGATCTTAGGGAGGAAAATAGAAAGGAAATTCATTTGCAGATGAAGGACTAAATTCTTAACAAAGTGCATTCCAACACCACGGAAAGGGCTTCTACCTCCAGCGCGGGCTCGAAGATGTTTGATTGTTGATTTGAAGCTTGAAGTAATGGGTTGTTGCTTGATGAGTAAAATTTCCGGTTCAACTTCTCCCTTAAGTTCGTATTTCGCATCGGGATCTTCAGAGGTGAGGGTTTCGAATAGAATTGCTTGAGGAGATTCGACCATGAGAAGACTAGGGATGAGGCTGGTGAAAGTATATTCAATCTATTTCGATAGTTAGATAATTAATTCATGGCCACAGGAAGGTATCCGGAAAGGAGATAACTGTGTATGAGACTTGAAAGAACGTACCAAAAAATCCATGAGCAAGAATACAACAACAGTACTTGCAATCGTCAAAACACTCCATGCTGGCATTTGAAACTCTTCAGTTGGTGTCATATTGGCAGTTGGTGTCTTACTGGCCCGAAGAGCATCAAGGCTTCTTCGAGCAAGCCCAAGATCACTTGGGATCATTTCTCTTGAAAGCATTCCCATGGTGGCGACTTTATTTGAAAGTAACTTTCGGTGGTCAACGTTGAGATAATTTCTGTTATGATGATGATGATGATGATGAGGAAGGTAAAATGGTAGAGAAGAAATAATTTAATATTTCAAAAGTTGATGAAAGAAGAAAGAAATAAAGAAGGAGAGAAGGAGAGAGATGAATAGATATCAGGCAGTTAATCAATGTGAATGGGGTAAGCCGTCATTGTGGCTCAGTTGTTTTAGAAGCCTAAGCTTTACCATGAATAGTTATTACGTAATACAGACATCATGTAGGGATCAAAATAGTGATTGTCTAGTATGTAGTTTGCCTCCAACTTCAATGCCATATGAACATCTTGATTTGAAATGCGAAAGAAGCTGATAATTCCATTGGAGTGCATTGTCAAGCATAGAGCAATCAACCTTCCTGATATTATCTACATGGTTTGATACCCCTTTCACCTCTCTATCCGTTCGGATATACGGGATACAACATAAGGGATATACGGATCATGGCATTACCCTTCCTCCTCTTCCTTCTCTCATACTCAGTCGGATCGGTATTTCATTTCGTTCCGTTCAAAGCTATTCAAATTTCAATGAGGGCCATGTTCTGGCAAAGCCTTTCCACCCCCCCTCCTCCCCAGAAGGATTTTGAGCTATCTATAGGTTTGTTAAGAGTAGATTGACCGGAGCAATTCACCTGTGACTAATGAAGTATTGAAGTCTTGATATTCACATTGCTTACACTGCAACATCTCATGGTGGGGTTGGGGGTCAAAATTAGGTACATGAAAATGTGGATACTTATCATCATGATAGGGCTGATGGTTTTCGTATGCTTCGTGAAGTATCCCCTGCTATGCTGGTGATTATACCACAATTGTGTGATGATATTGTCTATGATCTAATATTTTGTACATTATTTACAAATTTATCATCCACCTTGTTTAATCAATCAATCAATCCTAAAAGTCTTCCTGCAACCCCATCCCATTCTTCATCCCATCTCTTTCTTCCCTCTTCTATAGCCCCCTTCTTCAATCTCGCTAGCTCCTTGCCACTTGTATCCTTGAAGACTTCCTCCAAAATATCAGCAAGATCATCTGCTGTTGTAAATCCCCATCCATTAATACCTTCTTTGACCAACTCAGGCCAACTAAAGTATTGATCATATCCAACTACTGGTAATCCCGCTCCAAACATATCTACCACCTTCATGGGTAAATCTACACCACTACTACTCTTGTGTAAACATACTCCCAGATCTGCACATGCAAGTAGCGAGGCATAGTCTTTAATGTCGAGCCATGCGGTTTTGATCGTCACGTTAACTAGATCATAACTTTCGGTAAGTTCTGCAATTCGGTCAAGATACATTTGTTTCTGTGGTCCTTTTCCTGTGATGATCGCAAGAATTGGCGGGCAATCAAATTCGGCAAATGGTCCATATTTAACGAGCGCATCCAAAAGGAGGTTAAAATCCTCATCAGGTGTCCACGATGTACTGCTAACTAGCAATCGTACATCTCCGTTCATGATAGCATCAACATGATCTTTCGTTTCAGGTAATCGTTGAAGGAAAGCACGTCGTTTTTCTTGATCGGTGATAGGTTGGAAAATGGATGCAGGTCGATCGTGGAGAGTAAATATAGGTGACTTTATCTTATATGGGCTATCGCGTAATTGGCGCTCCATGGCTTTCGAAACTGTGAATGAAATTGTTGGTGCCCATGATCCCAAGAAAGCTTCATACCATTTGTAAAGTCGAACGAAGATATGTTTAGAGCCTCTGGTTCCTGCAAGTATAGTCCATCCATAATTATGCCAATCAATTATTAAATGTGTATTTCGTAACATGCAAACGAGGTATGCGACGAAAAAGGTAGGAATTGAAGGAGGATTCTATGAATGTTAGACAAGTAGTGGACAAGAGAGTCGGGCACCCTACCTGAACTAGAAGCCATCTTGCTGGTTTTGTAGTATAACATAAAGCTACAAACAAAGTCCATATCTGCCATAAGACCTTGCAAGGGCCTGCGAGGAAGAATGGCACACTGCCATCTCGTAAAATGGGTGGTGGTAATGGTAAAGGCACGATTGTGATTAGAGGATTATCAGTCAAACCAGAAGGTAGCTCGGATTCTGTACAATGGTTAGCACAAGTTCGTAGTGAATTCATCACCAAAGCTTGCATACCTTGATATCCAATAAGGTCGACTCTTCCACCATGCTTTGCTATACTCATAGCATGGTATTGCATTCGAGGACTTCGTCCAATGTCCCCCAAAACCAGAACCTGGACCGAAATCTTAGGCTCGACATCTTGACCATTTCGAGTAGCCATTGGAGGCGAATGTTTGATGTATCGTTTCGGTATTAGGAGGAGAGCAATTGTAAATATGGTTGAAATTATTGTGGCCAATGTTAGAAGATTCTCTAGCATAACGTGGTCTTTAGATTCAGAAGATGTTTCCAGATAGTCCGTCCATCAGAAACTATGAATAGAAGATAGATTATGCCTTCATATCTGAGAAATTCTTAAGCTTACTTGGGACAAGAAGATGGTAAAGTTTTGTCACAAGTAGAAAGCTTTGGCAAAGTGAGGTTTGAAGTTTAAAGAACGAGGAGAGTTTTGCTTGTATCGATATTCTGCTCTTCAAATTTATGATCTTTCACTTCACTTCACTTCACTCCACTTCATACTTCACCAGATCAAAAGTCGGTGATCGGCAAAATCATCGATAAAAGGCGGTCATGAATGGCAATTTATTTGAATAGGCTTAGATGCAGGTGATTTCCTTATCATTTTGCTACTTTTTAGAGAAAAACTTTAGAAATTAAACTCAATTGAGTAATATTTTTGGCCATTTCAATCGCTCCCGTTCTACGTTATCTTTCAAAAAGGCAAGTGGGATTTATATTAAGATAATTGATTGGCTCAAAACTACATGAATTGCATGGATAACTTTCCTAATGGACAACCAAAGGTTTAATCCAGGGGGGAAAACTCCAAAGCCTTGGTTGGGCTGAGTCTTCCTTCCTTTTGATTGGTTTCTATCAATTCTTCCAAGATTTGTAGAACCATCAGCTTGATTCTTGTACTTGTACTTGTATTCGTACTTTCATTTCCAATTCCAACTTTCGTATATCTTTCATTGAAAATAATCAACTTGTCGAAGTGAAGAGTGAGGATATATATCAATTGATTCCCTTCCTGCATCTGCCAATTCTACTTATCCACTTGGATTGTCAAAGCTTTCTACCGGAGACGACGTATCTCGGCGCATATCAAAACAGAATAAGGTAGTGAGATAATAAGGACAACGACAAATATATGTCGAGAGGGGTGGAATATATACGAGCTTCATAGCTCGTTCTATCCATTTCATAGGTAATTGACGAAGTTATGGCCTCTTCATATTCTCTACCGGCTTCAGCAATTACAAATAGCCATCATGGACATGGACACGGACATTCACATTCACATTCGCATTCTCCCTCGCATTCACATTCAAGTCGATCATCACAATACTCTGCGAGTAGATCAAGACCGTTGAATCAATCGACCTCGAGTATACATAGTCATTCTCACGATAATTCCGAAACTCTTCATGAAAATGAACACGAAAACGACCATGGCCACTCTCATCATTCGCATGGCCATACACAACACAGTCACGGTCACAGCCATGAACACTCCACATCATATCTACCGTCACCCTCATATGATAAAGCAACTTCTATGTCTGCCAATTTTGAAAAGGGAACATCATTTGGGACTTATGAACCCCCGGTGAACGATGTACATGTTACACCTCACGACCATCATGATCATGACCACGACCATACACACGGTACAACTACAGAGACGAAATCGCGATTTACAAGCTTGATACTACCATACGCGCAAAAATGGCCCCTTCTACATACAATTCTAGCGAGTAAGGATTCAAGAAGGATATTTTATTTTATGAGGTTGGCATCCTTCTAGATTTATAGGAGGATTATACTAATCCGATCAGTCTCAATTTTGCCTTCATGATAGTTCAAGCATTTTATGGATTCGTCACTGATTCTCTCGGCCTTTTGAGCGATAGTATACATATGTTTTTTGATTGCTTAGCACTTGGAGTGGGATTGTTTGCTGCAGTTGCAAGTAAATGGCCACCTAGTCAGAGGTTTCCATATGGATTTGGAAAGATTGAGAGTTTATCGGGGTTTGGAAACGGTGTATTTCTTATGTAGGTAAACCTATTTAGGTGCTTGACAATGGCTAACAGCTTTGCAGACTTATTAGCATTGAAATCATGATAGAAGCGACTGAACGATTGGCAGAAGGACGAGAAACGAAACGATTGATGGAACTTTTTGTTGTCAGTTCCTTAGGATTGGCAGTCAATTTGGTAGGCATGGCTTGTTTTGGTCATCATCATCATGGACATGATCATGACGATCATGATCACGGACATGATCACGGACATGATCAAGTGCATTCTCACGGACATTCTCATTCTCATTCTCACGACTCCCATTCCCATGATGGACCTTGCGAACACGATCATAAGAAACAACCCTCGATTCTCCACGATGATCATTCACATTCACATTCACATGGAGGTCATTCGCATGACAATGAAAATATGAGAGGTATCTTTCTTCATGTACTCGCAGATACAATGGGCAGTGCTGCCGTGATTGTCTCTACAATTTTGATACATTTTGTCGGATGGTCTGGCTGGGATCCTCTCGCATCTTGTCTCATCGCGGTTCTTATCTTCCTTTCTTCAATTCCTCTGGTCAAAAGTAGTGCTAAGAAACTGCTCCTAACCATTCCTGATGATACTGAATACAACCTACGAAATACATTGACTGGTGTGAGTGATTTGCGCGGAGTTCAAGCCTACACCGTTCCAAAGTTCTGGCTAGGCGATAAGAATCAAACGGTATTAGGAGTTATGCATGTTGTTGCAACCAGAGGATCGGATCTTGAAGATGTTTTGACAAGAACGAGAGCATTCCTCTTGAGTAAGGGGGTAGATGTTGTGGTTCAGGTTGAGAAAGATGGAGATGTAAGCTGTTGGTGTGGAGGAGCTGTCAATAGTAGTCGCTCGAATACAAATTCGAGATTTTCATAGTCGCACGAGCTTTACGAATAGGAATACTTTGATGGGAGATATATTATGAGATGAGTATAGAATTGAAATAGGATATTCATGAATAGATGGATATCTTTTTAACGGGCGGAGCACGTTTATGGCATTCAGAAATATGAGTAGTCGACAATGATACCATGTATATCTTCTCCCTAGTGGGCTTTTTTTATATAGTATTGCATGTATTCTATACCTATATTATATATATACTTTCTCTAGTTATACATGTAAATTCGGATATTAACCCTTCTCTTCTTTCTAGTTGCGCTTTATATCGTTTCTTCCACTTGGGAATTCATATCATTATTCAGTTCTCTATGTGTGCTGTTCATTTTCATCACCGCTCATTAGCTGTATGTATAGATATTTTTATGTCTCGAATTTCCCTGCGGTCTGAATTCTGGGGAATCAAGTGAACGAATTGTTTAATTTAGTATTGTGTTGTGTTGTATATTAGAGGATTGAGAAGATCTTGTTTGTAATGGCTGTATAATATTCAAAGACCCGGGAAAAAGAATATAGGAGTTCGTAGTGTAGTATGGGTGAGGAAAAAAGGGCGGGGGTATTTATGGTAGGGAGTTGGAAATAGTGTGAGGGTGGGTTATTATGAAATTTTATGTTTTGAATTTTGGTTTTGAATTTGGTTGGGTGGTTGGATGTGTGTGTGTGTGGATGAAATGGGTTATTACGAATGTTTATTTTATATATATGTGTGTGTATCTGTATGTGTGTAAGTGTTTATATCTTGTTTATAAGATCTACAAGTGTCGTTTCGGTGCTTAATATTATGGAGAATACTCTATCTATTTCAACAATCTCTTTCACGCCGGATTATCCTCACCAAGATCTGCTCGTGTTCTACAAGGAGTTATTTTAATATTTCGCCTCTCTTGTCTCTTTCTCTTCCCTCCCCTCAGTTTCGTCGTAGGCTTCGCCCGGATTCTTCAACTTCTGGGTATTCCTTTGCGTTTCCTTGCCTCTTTTGAATTAACATCACTAATCCTACTTTTCTTGCACGGTTCGATCGGGCTTATTCTTTGCGTTTAGGTTAGGTTCTTTTCGTCTGTCACTATCTCTTAAGGATTGTCCTTAAGTTATCGAGTTGGGCTGACGCCTTGCTATCATCTTTTATTGACATTTTCTATTGAACGTTGGCCGATTATCAATCCAGAGTCCACCAGTCACACCTGAAGAACGTCGGCAAATTATAGGCCACCGGGGAGATTTTTCTGGACGACCTCGAAGACATGATACCGATATCCAAAACTTGTCAAAAGACACAGATTCCAATCTTACAACTGAAACGAGAATACAAGTACCTCTGTATTGATAATTTCAGTCGGTATATCAAAACTCAGTACTCTCGAAACCGTGCTGTTAGTGAGGGCTTTAATTATCCTTATCAAAGGTATACGGCCTTCATAAATAGTGATATACATTTCTTAAATCATATATAATGTTAACATAGACTATCAAGTGTTATGTTTAATATATGTTTTTTCCGCTGACAGCTAGATATTTATACTATCGAGTATTGTAGAAACTGCGAAATAATCTGCTTCCGTTTTAAGCTGAGCAAGCAATATCATTTTTCCTGTTATAAAGCATAGTATAATATTGAAGCGTGCGACTTGAAAGAGAACGAAAACCTTTGCTTACTATCGCGGGAAGGCTTGGTTTGTCCATTTGATTAGGACCAATCTTACTCTTACTATTCTTCTCTTCGATTCTTATAGAACGAGATCAATCTATATGTTAATGAGAAACTCATGCAGGGTATGTATGTCCAAGGTATCAGTGTACCGCTCTTTTCCCACTGTATTGAATACAGACAATAAAGAAAGTGAGAGAGGTGTTTTTAGATATAAAGTAGACTCGTTTCCAGTAGTCGATAAACAAGAGAAGTTCTTAGCTAATACCGCTTTCTTATCACCATGTCTCTTATCGGTCTATTTTGAAGTGCGCGACTCGGTGATAACTATATTACTCTTCTTTGCCAGCCTTAGCATATGATCGTAGTCGCTTAGTCCCAGCTTCCTTCGGTGTTATAGTATTTACTGTAACACACATAAACTCTGCAGTTTGGCCAATTGGGAGGAATTTAGATGTGGAAATTCACGATACTATGAAGCTTTGAGTTTACCTCCAAGTGCTGGTCAGTAATCAACGATTGGAAAGTTCACCCACCTTTCGTAGTTTCATGGTATCTTTGGAATTTCCATAAAGGGAATCATTTAGATCACCCCATTGGCGTTTTTAGGAGAGTTCTTTGGATAATTAGACTTGTCATTTTAAAATTATATAGTCTTAAACATTACATACTCATAACTGAGGCAAACCTGTTTCAGACAATATCAAATGCCGTATCGGCAAAATCTTGCAATCCATCAAGGACCCTTCTATAATCATTATCGGACTGGCTGGAGAATTTGACCAGATCTGAGTGATCCCTATGGAGCGGTTCTTCTCGATAGGACTTAAATCAACCACCCTACTTTTGGACCACTTTTTCATACCAAAAATCATGAAAATCAACATTTTTAATTTTCTTCTTTAATTATAGATATAATCTCTTGAATTTTAAATATACCCTTATTGTATATATAAATCAAGAACGAACTTTCAATCTTCAAAATTTCAATAACAATAATCAAAAGAGTGTATGTAGACCAGCAATTATATTTAACTTAGAATCTACAAATGAAGAGCACTTGTTGATAGGGACAACTACTCTATATGTAAAGGATTCTGGAGGATTCCAGGTCTTGGCGGAGTGCAAACAAATGGGATGCACACAAATGAAGTATTCCATCATTCCTCGAACAGGTTATACGCCGGTGGCGGCAAGAGTTGAGAGACTTCCGCCCCACACAAAACCATTCTCTAAGACCACAAGTACACACAATTTAGATCTAGCATTGAACGGAGACCGAAGCGAACAGAACACTGAAGCATGAATTGCCAGTAATGTGAGTACTGCTCCCTTCACAGTTGTTTCCGGACCAAACGTAAGTTGCGCATTTGCTAAACACTATTAGCCTTGAATCAAATCAACAATTTAGGCAACTTACTTCTCTGAGACTTCAATGGAGCGCACATTGGTAACAGGAGTACATGCATATGCTCCAGAGCCAACGATATTGAATGAAGTTGAGGTTCCGTCGCAAGAACTTCCAGAATATGCGTTGACGCTTGCCTGGTTGGCGTCGGGGGTTATCCTATGGGGCGTTATTGTTGCTGTAATGACTGGTGCTGTCTCAGTAGCTGAGAGCGCCGCTGGCATGGCCGTGACCAAAGTACAGAAGGCAGCAAGGAGAGTGATTGGGGCAGAGAAGTGCATGATTGCTGAGGTACAATAAATGGTGTTTTGGCGTTATAAAGCAGGAAAATGAGAGAATACTTCAGAGTAACAGAGATGATCTTGATGTGTGAACGAAATGAAGAATGATATGGTATTTTGTGGGATGAGCGAAGAGTTTATATATACTTGCTTTCGCCTAACAGACAATGAACAGATTTGGATACAACTACTCACGCTGCATTTTGAAGTCGGCTATGTCCAAAACAGATACCCAGAGTAAGCAGAGAATTGGATTTGAAATACCAACATTGTATAGTGTTGGTCTTCAGTATATTGAAGTTGGTCCACACCGTCTGGAGGAAGAAGCAGTCATCTTCAGTGGATACTATGGATTTCATAATATGGAATCGCATATATTAACAGTTGGCATGCATTTCACTCTGTATAACAATCAGCAATGAATATCTGCAACATATAGAGCCGTTGAGGCCTATCGCATGGTCCGCGTAGCCTTAGCTATAGTTAGATCAAATCGATTATGAGTTTACTACTACTATAGAGCCGTTGATAATGGATATATTCCAACGGAAGTTGTCTTCAAATTGGAAATCATATTGAGCGGTTGGATGATCTATAAGTAGATGCTGGAATATAACTATATGTGTAAGGGTAAGATCTGTAAGTTCGTATAAGTATAAACACTCGAGTCAATTAGTCAGAAATATTAGCAAGCAAGGTCGATGTCTTCAGGCAGGGTAGAATATAGTAGTAATAGATTATCTAAGGAGGAGGATTGATCTAAAAGCAAAACTTTATACCAAATGCTTCGCTTAGTCAGTAGTGCCCTAAGCTCTACATATAACCTCAACCTTTCCAACAAGATATATAAGTATAATCAAATAGTGATTGGATTTCAAAAATGCTATATTGAAATTATACCAGAGGTTAACAGTAATTTGAAAGAATAAAGATTCTAATAAAATTATTAAAATATTTTTATTTATAGATATTAATTTTCAAATCTTAAAAAAAACTAAAAGGGATAAAAGAATTGATATAGTATTAGGGTCTTCAGATCGTTCTGTTTTTTTTTGGTTATTATACACGGAGGAAGGGTAATATCAATACAGTAAGGCTTAAGAGCAGCTTAAAAACCCGATGGTCCATTTAGGATACAAAATTACTCATGCGGCCAGAAAGTGTGTCATACTCCATTTAAATATGGGCCATTATCCCTCTTGTTGTAACTGTTTGGTGGTAACTGCTTAAGAGTGGAAGATGATATACTCTCTGGCATAGGTGTCAACTCCATTAAGTGAATACTGACGAAAAGTCTGCAACTCGAGAGTAGGCAAAAACGGGCAAAGAATAAGTGATTTCGGAAGTGGATATATATTTGACGCTAAAACCTGCTCCATATTTCAAATTAGATTTCTGTGAGTTGGTCAAAGAACGGGTTCTAAATCGAGGTCTAGTTTGTCCCGACAGTTCGGTACCTGCCTAATGCGGCTTTTCCATTATTGTGCCCATATGGATCTGATTTGGTATAGATATTTTTCAAGTTGATATGATTTAGTGGTTGGGTTTCAAAAATGGTATATTCAAGCTACATTGTGGAAGTTATACTTGAGGCAGATGACAACTTGAAAGAGTAAAGATTCCGATAGAACTTATTGAAATGTTTTCATTTGTAGGTATTGACTTGCAAATTTTTTTATTTTTTTTTATTTTTTTTATTTTTAAAAAAAGGTACACATGCGTATACGGGGGAAAGGGGACTTTACGGTGCTACTCCGGGCTATGTCACACAAACTAGCCGCGGGGAATGAGAAGAAAAATGCCGTTTAGCTATGCTTAAACTTAAGTTGCTAGCAGGGGAATTACGAGAATATCATGGATCAATTTATTAGTTCTTCCCAATCATACTCCGTACCAATATACGTACCAATATACTCATGCTGCTAGAAAGTACTTGTCTACTTTCTGGCCGTACGAGAAATTAGCCTCCCCATTAGTAGTAGATCGACCAGGCTTAGGCTCAGGCTCAGCGGCTAACTCGGAAAAACTAGCACGTACCGCAGTATGGCAAGGGGGTTTATGATTCTATTCAGGCCTCCAATTGGTGAGCAAATACGGAGGTTGATAGGGTAAGTATTGTAAGACACACCAAAATATGACTGTGCTTGTTTCACAAATAGGGGTTTGTATCAATGATATCATCACACTAACTGAAAATGAAATCTAGATGACGAAAGTATTATCAATTCTCAATTTTATATTCACAATTACTCAGAATCATTAATATTTTATATCGAAAGATATTTTGAAATTATTTTGAATTCGTTAGAAGAGATTATATAGACTTTAATAGTTTCCAAATTATAAGATTGTTTAAATTTCAATGCTGTCAAGAGCTGATAAATCAGAATTCAATTGTTTTTTAAAATCTATAACTATTCATCGAAACATGACTATAAGTATATGATCAATCTCGAGTGCTGGCTGCTCCGATCCGATCAGGGTGATCGGCTTATATAGTCCTTCGAACCGTGACATAGACCTTATCGAATATATTTCAGAATCGTTTAACAATATACTAATAATTAATTAATCCGATTTTTTTAAAAAATAGTATTCAAATTTCAAATAATTTAACTGTCATTTAAAAATAATAAAACTAATAACAACTAATAATTATATCAATAGTTAAAGTTTTCAATCTATGAAAATCCTTAATTTATAATAAATAAGCGAAAAGCTTTGATTTCTTTATAAACTCCTCAAAAAGCCCTAGTTAAAGAATATACTTTTAAAACTCTCATTCAATTAGATTTTTCAGTATAATTTTGATCAAAATCACGAATTTATATACCTATTAACAAATCTGTTTTCAGACAGGCAAATTTAATTTGCAAGACAAAAAATCCCAAGTCTCTATACACAAGTCTCTATGAGCTGATGAAAGAACGGCTCTTATTCTCCATACATATTAACATTTCTAAAGACTCAAAAAGATATACCTCCCGACCGTGGAAAGAATATCATTGTCAGATTGGGAGAATGGCTCGCTGCTAGATTCAAATTTTCCTAAATAATCATTTCAGTACAGCCATGAGACCAACACTCGATCTACATAGAGTAGAAGACGGCTTGACTTGAAAGTGCTATTGAAGTAATGGTTCTCGCGGAGCACGTGTGCAGGGATACTATCCCGGATTGGGACTAGTTTAGGAGCTTCCTCCAGGAGAATTCTGCATTCCCATAGACTTTAACATCCTCATATAACCACAGTTCTACCCTATCAGCTTCCATCCATTACCTACAGAGAAGTGGTTCCTTTAAAGTAATCGGAATCATTTTTTGTGTACTGTGCATACTGTTTCTTTACTACAGCCTTTCCTCAATCTCCAGCAGTGAGAAAATGGACGGAATGCGAAGATCAGCTCAGTTGAAAGTGGATCATGCATACCTCAATATAAGACTATATTAGCCCTGCCGCCATGGGGCTATGCCCCACTACCAGAGTTTTATACCCCAGTAATGTCACCTCAGCTAGGTATCATTGCTTCTTTTCCAACTCTTTTCCTGCTCTTTCGCACAGCCTTGTTGTTGTACTTTCCATCGTTGTGGGTACTTATAGCTATATGAGTGAGTATGTACATGTGATCCTGCGCTAGTGCATATCGTGGCCGTATAGCTCTCTTCACATTCAACTTTTCAACTCCAAAATGGCATCAGTAGTAATCTACATACCTAAAAACCTACTTTTTATCACGGCGTCGCACTACCACCGACGTGGGACCAACAGTACTATTCATTGATCTTGGTCTGTTATGATGCTTTACAAACGCTATGCCAATATTATTGTCGGTGCTTGTCTTTCAACAATCTTATACTTTCTTTGGCTTTCCGGTGTTTTTACAGGATCTCTATTCACATCAAATGCTTCTCCAGTTGAACGTCCTCCCGGGCCAATCTACAAAGACCTCTCATCCGTTAAAAAGAGACCCCCGATAAATGACAATTTTCCTCTTGCAGAGTCATCAGCAAGGCGGGGTGACTTCCCAGGAATCCCCTCTTGGAATAAGCCTCCTTCACCCCATGTAAACGAGTCAACGCCTCTTTTCATAGGGTTTACAAGAAATTGGCTTCTGCTACAACAGGTCGTTCTGTCATATATCACCTCGGGCTGGCCACCAGAGGATATCTATGTGGTGGATAATACTGGAACTATGAGGTCAAACCACCCTCCTGGCCAGCTTACACTACAAAACCCATTTTACCTTAATATGCAACGTCTCACAGAGGTCTTTGGTGTTAATGCTATTTACACACCTACCATTTTCACCTTTGCACAGCTTCAAAACTTTTACATCTTCACTGCACTGGAGCGTGGTTGGGATTATTTTTGGTGGAGCCATAGTATGTATAGTTCCAACAGTTCTTTACATTTCAAGTTGTTTTAGATAGTGGACATATTCGCAATGTCTATCGCTTCTTCATCTTACAGTGACAAATTCTGAACTTATGCTTTGTAGTGGACATTGTTGCCCTCACCGAAGAGAAGTACGAAGAGACGCCATTCAAATCGCTCTACATGCGTGCTGTCGACAAGCTTCGAGAAGCATCCTCTCCCGACTATCTCCGAGATTCAGAAACTGGGGAAAAGACAGAGTGGGCAATTCAATTCTTCGCGTACGACTGGCTTGCACTGAACAATGTGAAGACTTTTATGAAGTATGGTGCGTATGATCCATTTATCAGCTACTATAAAGCCGATTGCGATTTAATAGAGCGATTTCGTATGTCGGGAGTCAGGATGCCTATAGCAGACGCGGGACGAATAATCGACGTTGGAGACTCGATTGATCTCAACCTTTTGTTCCGCCGAAAGATCGACCCCGCGAGTCCACCAAAGAGCTTGGCAGAGTTGGCGAGGCTGCCGGAGGATGATAGAGGTGGGAAGGGTTTCGAATACTTATTAGAAATACTTGCGAATCAAACCGAGAATAAGTTGCATGGAGCGGAAGAGCGGAATTCATGGCAGTACAAACAGCAAGGTGGACAAGGGGAGCCATTCTACAGGGATACGGAGGGATTTGAGGCAGGATTGCAGATAGCGATCGAGGCCGGTGTTCAGACTTATCAGGAGAAATGGGGACATAAGGAGTGTGGCTTGGTTGATGCAGGGTTGCAGCTCACTGACGCTTGGAAAGTAGAGCACGATTGGATTGAAAAACCATCTTCACACTGATAGAATTAGACTTTTGCATTTTGAGCTCTGATGGCGTTACGATTGATGATACTAAACCACCAGTCTCCCAAGGAGCTATATTGGATTGATGAATGAGAATTAACTGTATTTATAGAATAACAGAAATGCCCGTGTTGATGATCCGTGCTGTATGTATTTCTTGAATGAATAAGAAGATACAACTGATCAATGAAACTGAACTATTAAAATCCTTTTCAACTTGAAGTACTCTCATTTTGAGAATCTATTTTGATTTTGATCTGACTCGTAATTCAAAATTTCAAGATTCAGAAAAAGATCACATAGAAGAAAATCAATAAATCTCAATAGTTTTCAAATTTGAACATGAAATTATTATTCATTATATTATATATCATCAAATGAATCAAATGAATATGAATTTTGGTTCATATATCAGGAATTTAAATGATCTGATTGGTTAATACGATCTTGCTAAGCGAACGCGGGCATTTCCATTTCTGGGATTCTAGGGGGTTTCATTAGTTAAATAGGAAAGTATCATACAATATTGTGTTTATGAGGTCCAATGGTCCGATAGAATAAGGTAAAGAATGTATGAATAGTATCTACCGGTTCAAGTTAGATATTGTAAATGAGATAGGTTAAGATATATATATATATATATATATATATACTCTGCGAAAAGGGGTACGGGAATAGGAAATGATTGAATTATATATCATAAAGATTTCAAGTAATACAATAGAACCTCGTTATACCGGAAACTTCTATACCGGAAACCTGTTACGGTAAATACTGGATTATTTCTTGATTTTATATAGAAGTTTTCTTTCTTCTCATTCGGATTTTAATTTGGAGATGATTAGACTCCCGTGTATATATATATCTGCGAAGCTAGGCCTTCGAATCAAGATATCCCCGTTCTACTATTGCGAATCTGATAGCAAATCTAATAGTAAATCAAGTGAGTTTATATATATATAGAGAGAGAGAGAGCATATATAATCAAGACATCAGATACAGGAAAAAGAAGTCATCTAATTCTAATTTTAATTACATGATATGAAAAATCCAAGATTAATAAAATATCCGAATTTAAACAATGATTTGAGATGGAAATAAGTATTCGAAATGATGAATTTTGAAGGATCTTTTTGTTATTATTATTATTATTATTATTATTATTATTATTGTAAATATAAATATAATTACTTATTGGAATAGACAAGTAGTCGAGTACCGATTGATTATATTAGGGATCCCGGATTCTATTATATGCGGCGATGAATATTTACTTTGTAGATTGTACAAATGGTCAAACAAGCCAAATGAAATGAAATGGATATTCGAGATATATTATTCATCTTCTTCGGTATCTTCGCTTCACCTATCCCCTATTCTATCCTAAGCTATCTTATCCTATACCAACACCAACACTACTATCTCATTCCCTCTCATTCCCTCACCTCACCTCAACCCATCTCACCTTCCCCTCCCTCTAAACAAACATCAAAAGACCTCCATTCAAAAATCAATGATATACATAAATCCACTCCTATTGCACCCACCAATGCATATCATTCCATTCCATTCCATTCCAAGCCCACCCCAAACCCTCAATCGACACCCTAACATACATCACATAATCCAAGTCCTAATCAATATTATTCTCATCCACAATCTATGCATCCATCCATTCAACCACAACAATGATAAAAAGCCGACACAAGCGACCGACCGACCATGGTATCAGTATCAATATCAGTTTTACTCCTTAACGCCCCGTACATGCCAATACAATCCAACCCATCCCGTGGATCAGCTTAATCGCCCATACCGAAATCCAAATCCAGATCCAGATCCAGCGGGTCCAAAATCAAATCAAACCAGCCACCCAATCTTCATAATCTCGTAAATTTCGCTACAATTGCTTATGACAAAGGGAAAATGAGATGAAGTAAAGTGAAGTAAAATAGAGTAAGATAATGTGAAAATAGAGAAGCAAAAAAAGTACTAGGTATTTAAATATAATATCGCAACGAACCAAAAAGAAATGGTGATGATACAACAAGTAGATATAAAAGAACGCAAAGAAATATACTCAGTGTACGAGTACAACCGTGCAAATCATATGTGATCATCTCTCCAAAAGTCCCCCTACATCCTGTAAGTTCAAATTATCCTGTTGCCTCGCCAGATGATCAATAGGAGGCGGCATAGAATGAGAATGAGGAAGCGAAGGATGACTAGTGGGAGGAATTCTATCCCGTAAAATGGTCTCGAGCTCATAGGTCGTATTGGAATTTCTCTGAATTCTTGTTCTCGGTCCTAATAATCCACCAATATCTTGAAGAAGAGCTATTGAACCACGTCTTGGTGGAGCGGGACTTAATCCATTTTCAAATGACCAGGTTGTCGAAACTGGGCCGCCGCCTTGGGTACTTGATTCGCCGGTACATTCAGTATCCATTGTTCTAGTGGAACTAACCCTTCTCGGAGATTCTTGATCGAGTAATCCTCCTACATCGAAGAATGAGACGCGACGTGGTGACATCATTGAAGTCAAATCTTCCGAGACATGACGAGGAGGAGGTGATTTAACAAATTCGATCTCTTCACTCGTATCGCTTGGAAAGCGCCACTCACTTGAACCCATGGAATCAAATCGCTGACTTCTCACTGGCATATTTCCAGCCACAGCCATGGGAGCTGGACGAGGAGGTGATTCGAAAACCCCTCTTAATTCCGGATTTACACCTAGTCCTAAACCTCTAACAAGATCCTCATCACTTCCCCATTGACGAGCTGCAGTTCCACGTCGAGATGTGGTACGATCAAGTGTATCGGTCAGAGAACCAAGTTTCCACTTTTGTTTCTTGACACCTCGATCTCTGACGAAAGAACCTAAAATGAGTGCATTGGCGACAGCGGTTGCGAAGAGAATCTCGACTGAAGCTAATAAGGATCGATATTGTTGAAGGCCATGTCTATCGATAATTTCTGGAATTCTATATAGTGTTATTCCAGCTGGGATTAATGAACCAGCAAACAATAACACCAATTGAATCTTTCTTTTTACCCGCATGGTCGAACTAATGATGATAGGAACGGGGAATAGAACGAGTAGAAGATCAGTCAATACATTGACTGTTCCCATTGTAAGGAGTTGTGCATATCCTTGACGACATTTCGCACCTGGATCGGGCGTGACTTGCCAATAATGATTGATAGGTTGACATTCGGAAATATCTGCTATTATCACGGCGATGAAAGTGACGAGGAGAAACCATCGGATGAATATCAAGGTACGTTCGTGTGACCTTTTCCAAATATTAATTGTGAGTCTTTTAAAGAATTCACTAATTGTAAGTTTGAGCATCCAGAGTCTAGGAATAGGTTAGCAATTGAATTGAGTTTAACATGACATAAGACATAAGACAGAAAACAGGAGAAACCTGAAAGCTTGAAATAAACTTACGTCGCAGCATAAAAAATCCTAGATACCAATACTAGCCTACTTCCAATGGATCTTCGATATAAAGCTCTCTCGGAAAAATCCTCAATGATGGCATTATTTGTTCCAAATAATAAAACCACATGAACCAGAGCCATACGACAGAACAAAGGAATCAGACAAGCCAAAGCCAACCAATCCTCTTTAAACAACTTTTCCGTCCTTATATATCTTCCACACACTCGAAACAATATGATGACGGCGGAAAATAGCGTACACCACCAACAAACAAGGAGTGTAGGTTTATCGTCGTAGAAACTTCGAGCGGGTGGTGGAGTAGAATATATGGTCATGATGATATCTTGCAATCGAAGGGCCGAAGCAAACGGATACCACGCCCGTCTTACCTCCGTAGAGGAGACGAGCGAGGGTTTATTGTTTTTCGCAGGTTTCGGTGTTCAATTGAATATAATGTTGATGGATGAATTGTATATATTTCCATGGGAAGTCCTGAAATTCCGTCGCAAACCTCGACAATTGTTGCGCATGGACCGTTGCATGACAAGAACAAAGATGAATTGGACTCGAAGTCGAGTATTTTCCGAGGGTTTAGTAATATAGTAATATAAGTGATAGGGCTGTGGTTTGACCGTCGCAAGCTTCTTCCTCTCTCTTCTCCTTGGTCGTTTATATATATATATATATATATGTATATATATTGTTCCGGAACTTTTCAATGCGATACAATGTGGAACAATGGCGGAGGATATTCGGAGGGTTTGAAGATTGATAAGTTCGAATGTGATGGATGAATGATGTTTGTATATAAAAAGGTTGGGGTTGAACTTTCGAAAGATTCGAATTGGATATTTCTAGAAGAGGAATCGAATGAGGAACAAGGAGTAAGTTTCAAAGATCGAAGGCAAAATAGATAATTGGCAGAAGTGGATGGATTGGCGTTGATATGAGTGAGATTTGTGAGATATGTGAGATTTGTGAGACGGTGAAGGATATGTCGGTATAGATTCCCTTTTTTTTCTCATACAGATATTGCACAGGGCTGGGTGTTTTGATTGCTAGACTCGGGGCTGACTCTGAATATAGAAAGAAGATAGAAGATGGAAGGGAAGATATGAGATATGAGATAGAAGATATGAGAGATGGGTATTATCCGCAAAGATAGTATTTTCTGTTTTTAATAGTAATAATAATAATAAATAATATAAATATATAAAGTTGTAATTTAAGTTGAGTTTTTGACAAGAATTAGACGTTATTCTTTGGAGATTTTCGACTTGATTTTCGATGGGCTGTGGTTCCTTGTGTCTTGTCTTGCTTGCAGCTTGCTTTTGATAAACGTGGGGCTATGCGGAATTGTGGGATGGAAAAGGTACAAGTTAGAAGGGGTGTACAGCATAAGTAAAGGAGCCCTGGTATGAACCTTGATACGAGGATTGAAATTATTTGGAGAATTATTTAGATATTTAGATGGATAAGTATCCGTTCTATCGTTTCTACAGGTCTTGCATGAAGGGGGCACGGTAGGTGTTTTATTCCTTGGACTATAGAAAAGTATTAAAACTACTTGTATTTACTTGTTTATTGGCTATATATAATATAATTAAACCGTCACAGCCATGATAGAAAAAGATATTGAACCCGCAGTTTGGGAACCCTATGAACATGAGTTTGATTCCTTTGGGTAAGGTACGAGAATCATGCCAGGGTTATTCTGCTCACCTCGGGCATTTATATTATCGGGATGGGGGTACCAAGTCGAATTGCAGTTACGGGGTGGAAAGATAAGAACCTCTTTTTTAGCCACTAACCCGCTCACTGGATAGGGTTACAGTCAGGTTGATGGGGCCATGACTTAAAATTGAAGTGGTTGGTGGTTGGTGGTTGGTGGTGCTGGTGCTGTTGCTGTTGCTGTTGCTGTTGCTGATGCTGGTTGGGTTGATGATTAGTTGATGATTAGTCGACGGTTAGTTGATGTTTTTCGCTTGATATTGAATTAATAGGTACAGTACCGTCCGTACCCTCGTATGAACTTCTAGGGAAATGTTAAAATTGAGGCACAGCAAAGTAGAAAGTGATGAACCCTTTTAATACCTGTAAGCTAACGAATTACGGAGTGACGAATGGATGAATTTAATGCCGAGAATGCCCAGCTTCACACATTATCGGCATCGATCCTTGAAGAAGGAAGATCTTTGTATCAAATCATTTTATCATCATCTCGCCCTAGAAGCGCCACTCTGGTCAGTTAAACGAGTCAAACAAGTCAAACGACAATTGTACGTAGTAAGTAATCTTCAACTATTGACTGAATGAATGAATCCTCCAAAGCTAAGTGCGCCATGTTATCGTACCTCGATGAATTTCTATCTTTCAAATCTATTATGTACGGTACATAACATCACGTATTCCTACCCAAGGCTCTATAACGTTAGTACCCGTAACAATGATGATCTACATGATCGTCTAGGATGCTTCAGATGAAATGACGGTGAAATCGGACCTCGACGATAGTCGTTAGACCATCGGATATAAATTATAATAGTCTACACCGTTCGTTCAACGTTGAGGCTTCACCCAAGAAGTACATGTGGTACGGAACTGCCATGATCAATGAACATAACAGTGATGCCTAGAGCTGAGTCTCATTCTCGGGGTACAAGATCTCAAAGTACTCGCACACCTCAAACGGTACATGATAAGATTATACATTACGAGGCCATGGCATTGATTCGACTCGGGTTCTTTCCCAACCAAGCTGAGGTAAGGTTGACATCACAAGCTGTACGATGTGCGGCAAGTTGCGACCAACCAGGACCAAAAATCATACGACAATTTTCCGCACGAATCTTCTCCACGCATTCATTGACAGGGGGAACTCCTTTACCTACATTTCACATCTCATCACATCTCATCCCATCTCATCGGCATAGGTATGGGGTAAATACGAGAAAGGAAAAGAAGAGAAAAGAAGCGGGAAACCTGAGATCCAAGTTCAAACCTCGAATCGATTGATGATAAGGAATCCATTGACGGGTAAAGAAAAAAAAAAATCTCTTGCATGCAGATGCAGTTCCGAAGATGAGGGCCAGCTAAGGTCTGCGCAGGGATGGGTAAAGCACTTCTTGTAATGTTCACGAATGGTTGGATATCTGGACCATGAAAAGACAGGGGGACCACGCGAGGAATTTATGTCAGGTGCGGAGGTGGGCTTGGCGTGTGAAGGAGGACTGAGGAGGTGAGATTTTTGATGCTAAGGACCCCGAGAGATTTGGAATTTGTATTTGTACCTATCCCGATGTAGATGCAGATAGATAGATGTAGATGTAGATGTAGATGTGAAGGTATTCGCAGTGAGTAAATATACTTAGCAGGGCAAGCTTTTTCCTCTCAGAATACACCAGGGGATTCGGGACGGGAGAAGATATGATGCCTTCTCTTCGAAAGGAAAAGTATGAGGCGAAACTCCCGGAAAAATAATCAATACGGCTAATGCACGTTTCCACTTTTCGACAATCACACAATTAATTCCCAAGGAAGGCTGATTGATCATTGGAGATTTACGGAGTATTTTGGAGACAAGTCTTTGATTGGTTAATGGGACTGGAAAACATCATCAGACATACCAAGCCTAGGTAGGCTTTTACCATTGTGTATGTCAAGAGACATGTGAAAGATTGAATTTGATATTGAAATGTTCCCCCGAATCTAAGCGGCCTTGTAGTAATGTATTGTTAGGATAAGAGCTCGAAAATGAAACGGTTGAGAACTTGAGAGATATCCAATGGGTTGATCGGCGCGTGTCATTTCTATTGATATGGATTAGTGGTTGTGTGTGTGTGTGTATTACGGTACATGCGTGAGATTTGAATCCGGAATATCATTTCAATGGGGTGAACTCGGTATGTGGGGGCATATATTGGAACATGCAGTGGTCAAAAACTGTGCACACCTTCTCTTGAAGCTGATGTAAATATGAAACGCTCCTAACCTCAAATATAAGGAGCACCAACAAATATACTCAACGGCAAACTACAAGCCACCGCATAATTTGGCATATCAACAATTTCCACAATCTTCAAATGCGCCGCTACACTGGCAAGCATATAGGCTTCCTGTCGGTCCAACCCCTTCTCTCCTACAAGCCAAGCTATCAATCCTCTCAAGGCCTTTCTGCTCGCTTCTGTGAGATCACTATCAACCCCCAATGCAGCATATTCTCCTTTATCCACAGTGGCGGGTTGAGGAGTAACCATGAAATGTGGACTTTGAATCCATGGTTTACCTTTCTCAACCGTCAAACGAACGGTAGCTTTCATAGGCGTTTCAATAGCCGTTCCACAAACCTCTCCATCTCCTTGCGCCGCATGGCCATCTCCGCAGCTAAATAAAGCACCTGGAACTTTGACAGGAAGGTAAAGAATAGATCCTTGAGTAATATATTTGCAATCGATGTTCCCACCTGTATCATAAGGAGGAACCGTAGAAAATGATCCCTCTTCTTCCCGCGCCACTCCCACCACACCCAAAAATGGTCTTATAGGAATGTGTATTCCTTCCTTGAATACCGCAAAATCTTCCCCCTTTGAAAGATCCCAGATTTTGAGAGATGCTTCAGGATATTCATCAGCTAATAGGCCGAATCCAAATGAACCTGGTAAGCAGACTGTCCAGCCATAATCGGCCGGTTGAAGGGACAGAAATTCGACTTTCAGAACATCACCCGCGGAAGCTCCATTGACGTAGACGGGACCAAATGCAGGATCGGCTTTTGCGATATCAAAGTTTTCAACAGCGGTGATGTCTGAAGTGTCTGTGATTTGATTGGAACCTCCATCGAGGAGATCGAATGATATCTCGGAACCGGAATCAACGGTCAAGGCGGGACTAAGAGATTTGTCCCATTTCATGTGAATGTGTGTTGTGTTTACATGGAATTTATGTGCCATGATGTATGTGAGATGAGTTAATGGTTGATGCTCCAGTTTATCTGAGATAATACTTTTTTAGAATTATATATATCTCCCCGCAATAGATGGCGGGCGATGGAGGTGGGGTAGATGTAAGACGGCATTGGAGAAAAGAGCTTGGTATTGTAATCATCTGACTACTCACACTTCTTATATTAGCAGTGAATTGGGACATTGAAGAGGATTTTGAGACGAATTAGATATGTCGATTTTGGCATGCGATTCATCTCGTGCATCTCGTCCATCGCGTGTCTTTCTATAGTGTTGGCATTGGACGCGACCCCACTAAGCTTTTTGCTTTCCAATGTTGTAAGGCTGTTTCCAAACCATGAAGATTCCCAATTGCATCTTGATACCTATCATGCCCAATAATACTACCAATAACGAGTATTGATGACAAAAGGGACTGTGCCTGTTTCCGACGGACAGATTCATCTCTTCTCATGTTGTTCGGTGATCAAACAAAAGGAATAAGTACCAATCTGCACTCCGAAAAGTGGTTAACATTTATTGCCATCATCAACCGCCGACAATAGTCAAGAGAAAGAAACTGGCACTCACCCCAAAGCAGCCGTCGCATCCTCAACCAGAAGCTCATAATGGACGCAGCAGATGATGATAAAGATGTTCGGCTTCAAAGAGAGTCAGGAGAACTCTTGGAAGATTTCGAGAAATCACTACACCCATTCCTTCATAACATTACTAACAAGGGTCAACTACGAAGGAGAGTCCGCATCAGAGAAACAGATAGATTGGCAGCATTGGTATGGATATTCCCCCCCCCCGATACTATATCATATGCTAAGTTTCTTCATAGCTAGATAATTTTCAAGAACTTCCTCAACTCCTCGATCCACACCTTCAAAGACTGGTACCCATACTGGCTGATGCCTTCATTGCCTCCATATCGAAACTACCTTCGAAGACTCCCCCCGCCCATACTCAATTGTTGATGCCTCTATCAAAAGCTATTTGTCGATTACTATATACATTTTGTAAAATCAGAGGAGAGAAAGTCATCCTTCAGTTCTTAAATACGGATGTCAAGCTTATTGATTTGTTACTTTCTGCTATCGAAAAGGGAACATGGATAGATACTGATGCGTGCGAAAAGCCAGTGGAGGAAGTATGGGGTTGGGAGGAACGATATATAACTTTGCTTTGGCTTTCGCAGTCACTCATGGCACCTTTCGCTCTCAATTCCTTGTCATCTAGTGCCCCGCCTCGTGATGCCGAGTTATATCTCTCGCATTTCAAATTACCTGCCAATACCCCCGGCGTAGTATTGCGGTCTATCGCATTGGCCGTAAAATATCTCTCCTCATCTGGCAAAGAGAAGGATGCTGCAAAGATCCTACTAGTGAGGGTTGTTCTCCTCAAGGACATGCAGGATCTTGGGGTCCTGCATTCTTCAATAATGTGGGCAACATCTGTTCTGAAGTCGATTAACACGAATCGAAATATACACTATATCAATAGTGTTTTGTCCTTTCTTGCTGGAATTCTCAAGTCGTCAACGGGCACCGCTTATATGGACTCTGGTCTGGAACCCGTCTTTCATGCTGTTTCTAACTTCGTGGAATCATCAGATCGTTTCTGTAAAGAAGTTCAAAGCTCGGCCGTTGCGCGAAAATTTATTATTAAAATTTTTCGCGGCATTGCTTTGCTCAATTTACGTCCATCTTTCACAACTATCGATGACATTTTGAGTGACTGTGTTGATTTCATGTTGCAATCGCTATTGGATCCATCAACGCCAGTTAGACTGGCTGCAAGCAAATCGTTGAGTGTCGTTATTTTAAAAGTACAACCTGAACAAGCCTATGAATTCGTGCTTGCAATTTTCGAGATGTTAGAAGCGTTTCCAACCACTGATGTTTTGAATTGGCATGGTCAAATTTTGACACTATCACATTTGTTATATCGTCATGCGGCACCCATTGGATTGCTTGATAAAGTGGTTGTTTTTCTACTCAAAGCTTTATCATTTGAGGGTAAGTCTTCATCAGGTAGCTCTATTGGAACAAATGTACGAGATGCCGCATGCTTTGGAATTTGGGCACTAGCTCGACGTTACCCAACCGCGGAATTACAGGATATTGACATCAAATCCGAAGGATTTAGTCATGCCATGATTACCAGCTCTACTATACAAACCCTAGCAACACATCTCGTTGTTTCCGCATGCTTGGATCCTGCCGGCAATATACGTCGAGGAGCTTCTGCAGCACTTCAAGAACTGATAGGCCGCCACCCAAATACTATCATTGAAGCCCTTGAGTTGGTGCAAATCGTTGACTACCATGCTGTAGCCCTTCGATCTAGAGCAATACTGGAAGTAGCAGTTTCAGCTTCTTCACTGGTTTACAGAACCGAGAACGAAGAGTCCTGGCACCACTATGGGGAGGCACTCCTTGAAGCATTACGAGGTTGGCGTGGGGTAGGTGATGCCGATCTTGTTACAAGGCGGAATTGTGCCGAAGCTTACCGTCTTATAAACTTCCCGGGAAAGAATGACAAAACGCCTCACACATACAAAGATTCTTACGAGACCATATGTTCTCTCGATCAACAACTTAATGATCTTACACTCCGTCAGACCAACGAACGGCATGGATTACTCCTCTTTATAGCGGCAGCAATTCTTGAATGTCCAAACTTTAACGAAAGGGACGATCATTCTGTTTCTTTTCAAGTGTATTCGGACAGAATTCTCAATATGCTCACTTCCTACATTTCAAACATAACGTCAATACCATCCCCACAAAGCTGGCGACGCCCCGAGTTAATGGCGGAAGCAGTTTCATGTGTGATCTTTCATTGTTTCCGCATATTTGGGACAATGGTCATGCTTGAAATGGCGGGTGCGCCTTCTGTCTCCAGCGATATACCCAAATGGTTAGACGACTCAAAAACCAATAAAGTCCTTATGTTCGAGTATGAAGAACCTTATGCAGAGCATATGGTTGATTCCTCAGGTCATCAAACAATGGCCGAAACACTGGCTCATACGATGGATGAATTTGAGTCTTCCAATGCCCAAAATGAATCAAATGTCCAAGATGAGTTGAAGCATCGCATTGTCGAAAATGCAAGCCGCAATATCATAGCCTTCCCATTACTTGTTAGAAGCTTTCTCGTGCACTTTATCGGTACTGGTTCTGAAGACTTGGTTACTCTCTTAACGGCTTGTCATCGCCGATCGTTTTTTTGGTATTCTGCTAGTCATCGAAGTAGCTTAATCGATCGTATGCTGCTGTCGATGCAAAAGACTCAGCTTACATTCTCAATGCTTTTGATATCCTACTCATTGTTTCAAAATAACTCGAATGATCAGATGAACAATATCTCCATTGCGATACATGAGAGCTGGAATTCAACTACCGGCAGACGTATTTACGATATCAAGACACGACTTGCTTTGCTTCCATACCTTTCAAGGGAGAGTGAAGCGCTAAAGTCTCATATTGTTGAGTTCTGGGATATAGTTTCACATGGTCTTGATGACTATCATACAGATCCAGCACAAGGTGATATTGGATCGCGAGTCAGACTAGAGGCAATCAAAGGAGTTGCTGCAATATTTCTGTCAACAGACTTCAGAAATGATGCAGCTAACATGAAGATCTTTTCAACGATGTTTGGTAAGCTTTTAAGACTTTGCACGGAAAAGTTGGATAAAGTTCGAACGGAGGCAAAGAAAGCTCTTCTGGTCATTCTCCCAACTCTTGTATCTAGGTTCGTTCAATATTTTGCCAATTCCCTCCTCGCTGCTAACATTGTGGCAATTTAGATCCGACACTTTATCCTTCGAGCAAAGTTCGATTTCTTCTTATGAACATTTTCGGTTTATACTAGATCTACAAATTGGAGATAGTCCTATCAGAAATACAACGACCAGCGAATTTCAATGGCTTCCTTCGTGGACAGATATACTGTTGGAAGGATATGTAACTTCTGCCCACGGAGGAACAGAAGATTTACGTCGCGTTAGCACGGCTGCCTTGATTGATTTTTGCGACGAGGACCCTGCAAATAGAGAATTTATTGGTGCAGCCCTGGTTAGAAACCTAGAAACCCATCATCGTAAGAATGACAAAGTGGTAGTGGGTACATTGGAGACCATCGCGCTATTGCTGGACATGGGACTGCTGTATAAAGATTATACTGCCGAGTTAGTGAATCCATTCTCCATCATCCATGATCCCGAACATTTTATTTATTCTGCTAACAAATGTTGAATAATTATAGTCAATACCGAACTCTCTGCGAACAAATCGCACAGGAGGCCAGTACTTCCAGAATCGATAAATGTAAAGCGGCGATTAAATGTTTCGCACGTGTAGCGCTCGTGTATCCAGAAGCCATTAATGATTTTTTGCTAGGGGTGATCGTGCACAAGTTTCCGGGGATAAGAGATGCGGTCGTGGATGAATTGTGGGATTTGGGTTTTGCGTCTGTGAAGAGGATTGATGTCAAGGATGTTAAGCGAGAGGGTGATTTGAGGAGTCTTATTGCGAGGTAGGGGATTGGGATGCTGGGTAATCAATCGTTTGCTGGGATTGGTGTAGCGTACTTAGTTGGTTGTAGAAGAGGGATTTATGATGATATTTTTATTTGATTGGGGGTTTTGGATACCATACATGCCCAGCACCCAGCACCCATCAATTCCACCAAAAACTCACACTAAAACTCGTACTCAATCCCCTAACGTAATGCCACCATCCAACGGGTATATACAACACCTCTCCCTCCTCCAACACACAATCCCAATGTCTCGCCTCTTTCACCATGGGAAATTTGCTCCTCTCGTTTTCTTGTTCCGGCTCGGTACCGTCCCAGCCGGCTAATACTCCTATATCTACCGCACTCGTATTACTCATATCTACCCCTCCATCTTCTATACCTCTCGCATAGAGTTTCGAAGTTTCCCGTGGTGGGTAAAGACGTAGATATTTTCTGCCTACCACTTGGGCTAGGATATTATGGTATGGGTCGGTATGAAGTGGGCTGATGGTGCCGGCGGGGCCAAACCAGGCGTTTAGGAGCGGTTCGTCCAGTTCGCGGGTTTGTGTGTATTTTTCTTTCAGCACGCGGGAACAGCATGGGTGCGGGGTGGGCGGGCATGCGTAGCAGTAGTCTGGTATGCGTATGTCGTTTCGGAGAGACGGGATTTGGGAAAAGAGATTGTGTTGGGCCAGATAGCCTGTGGTTTTGGGGGGGCTTTCGAAGGAATCTTTCGAGGGGGAGATAGTCATGTGTTCTTGGATGAAGGATTTGAATGTGCAGATTTTTTGGCCCCAGTCGGCGTCCACGTAGCTTCGCCCGATTTCGATGGGGACCAGGCGTCGTCCGCCGATGGTTTGGGCTAGTAGGTATGTGGGACTGGACCAGGGTCTTTGGTTGCGCGCGGGCCAGGAATCAATGGATGAGGTTATGATGAGGGGTTCTGCTCCCAGGGTGGGATCTTGGGGTTGGTGCATGTGGGTTGAGAATTTGTTCATGGTTTCTTCGTTGTTGAGGTCGATGTTATCAGAGCTCACCCGGGAGATGGGATTTGAAAGTGTAGGTGGATTGATTGAAGAAGATGGGAAACGATCCGTGTACTCAGAGAATGAAGTGCTAGGAGACACTTTCCGGCGTTTTGGGGGTGGCTGAGTTGAAATATCCTCATCCATAATTTCTTCATGAATCTTTTGCAAAAGATCCATCGCACCATCCATCGCCAATCGTAACGACGCCGAATCAGGAGCTCCCACCATGATCAAGGCCATATCCATCGTCTCCACCATCCGATCCATAGCCCGATCATGCCAGCTATGCAACGCAGAAGCCCTATACGCTTCCTCGGGCCGATCCAACCCCCCCAAAACAAGAGCCGAAAATTTCAATAGACTAGCCTCGAGAAATAACGCTCTCCAGCATCCTGGTACATGTTCAAAGGGATACGCGTAGAATTTCTCTTTGGCTAATGAGAGCATGTCGTCGAGTCTTTGCAGTGTGAGTTTTTGATTGCCTGTGTGGTTACGGATCGAGGTGCTGAGATGAGAGAGGAGGGTGAGGATGGAGGAACCGCATTGTGAGAGGACTTGTGGTGTGTTGTCGGATAATTTTGTTGGTGATGTTGATGTAGGTTGGGGGAATGTGGTTCGAGATGGGGAGCAAAAGGTTTCTAGACATAAATTGAGTAGGTTTTGTTGGGTGGAAACTTCCATGTCGTCTTTGGTATACAGCTCAACCATTCCTAGATGATTAGATGATTAGATAGACAGCTTTGAAGCTATTAGGTAGGTCAAAGGGTCGCCAAAACGCCTGTTCACGTGATATACGTGTTCTGATTATTAGTCATCACGGTAACTATTCCGTCAACTTACCTCGGAGCACCCCCAGTTGTAGCAACTATATGTGTAGAAATGAGCCTCAATGTAATCTTATGATCTCAGCTGTTATTGCCTGAGGAGTAAACGCTATTCATTATGATCTCAGCTGAATACCAACATTAGCTCCCCAAAAGAATATACTTCACATCTCCTTATCTTGCATGATTCGCTACTAGTTCTAATAGTCGGCTTTTATAAACAGCCGATTAGTTAGTCGGGGAAACAAATCCCCGAAAAACGAATCCTCGGAAAACGAATCCCGGAAAACGAATTATCCCTTTGCCGATTTTGATATAAAATATATATCAAAACATATAATGTGGTGTTACGAGGGTAGCCGTCTAGATCACGTGGAAGTGTTCTAGGCTCTCGAGGTAGG